>OY987248.1:15126529-15167663 GCA_963920765.1 Ulota crispa | reverse complement strand
CAACTATTTTGGAAAGAGAAAGCTTCCTTGTGACGTAGATCTTGTTTTGTATCGGAGCTCAGTTAGAATAAAAGCCAATCCTAGTGCTGGTAGTTATGTGAGAGCCAACTAGGGTTTTATGCGGATGGGTTTATGTACCTTTTAATTCTGTGCACCCTCCTGTTTGATGACTGGAGGCTGTCATGTTAGAGTTAATCTCAAGAAAATCAGTTGAAGTGATTTTTGTGCTTGAGTGCTTTCTTTCTTCCCGGATTTTCATGTACCGGCTTTTGAAAATTCTGTTTGTGTGGAATTTCTGATTTGGAGGACTTGGAGAAGTGTATTGTTGGTTTCGTAAGAGTAAGGAATTTTGGTGGCACAGTAGTGAACTCAAATGTGGCCAAACTTGGCAAAACGTTTACTTTTTCTTTGTAAAGCTGGTATCAGAATCATGATATTTCGTTCAAATATCTGAGGATAAAATCAGTGTGCAACTCAAGCAAGGGACATAATTGCCTCATCCAATTATGATTATTGACAAGCACTCCAACTAGTTCTTTGGACTTGTTTTGCAACTATGAACTTGTTATGGGGCGTGTACTTGTAAAATGCAGTTGTTTTTTAGATGTTTAAAAGTGAGAAAAGATGGGATGCAATAAAAAAAAAATTCACTCATGTTACATGACAACATTGAAATCAATGATAAGAATGTTCGCACAAGAAATGTGGATTATTGACCTTAATGTTTCCAATTACAATTTAGTATGCAAGCGGTTTTGATTAAGTTTTGCTTCAAAAGTTCCCTCTCACATTGCTGTACTAAATGGTATTAGCATCGCCTTTCTTCAACACATGTATGACGTTGGCCAATCTGTGAACCACTTTAGAGCTTGTGAAGTCTCATTTTCCCAAATCAACATTATTGAGTATAAGGTAGCAACATCCATAAGCGTTGCGTCCCCATGCCCATCACCTGACAGTGGCAAGGCTAATCAATAAAAAAACAAATGGTTGTGGGTGGTTATGGTTGTGGGTGGTTATGGTTGTGGGTGATGAAGTGATGGTTGTGGGTGGTTATGGTTGTGGGTGATGAAGTGATGGTTGTGGGTGGTTATGGTTGTGGGTGATGAAGTGATGGTTGTGGGTGACTAGCATGCGGTTTTGAGTACCCATTTCACTATTTAAGAACCAACAAGCCTTGTGATTAGCATCTCTTACACATGGTTCTTACAATTTCAGTGATTTTGGACTTTGATAAATCTTTGTGAACAAATGCTTGCAATTGGAACCTTGAAATTGATGCCAATACTTTTGGTTTCCATTTCCTAACTTACAGTATTTTTTTCAAAGTTAGTCAATTGTTTTGCCTACTCCAAACCCCTTATTTCCATGCTTATGGGTGCACCTACCTTAATCTCTTTCAAAGTTTTGACTATCTCCAAGTATTCACTTTAGCATTGATTGCGCTTTGCATTAGATACAGTAACTTCAAAAAATGAGTCTATGTGGGTATTTGGGTTAGAAAAGTGACATTGTAGAGAGTATGAAAAATCAAACCAAAAAAACTTAAACACAAATGTTTGAGAGCATGAGGTAACACATTATCTCAAAAAAATTGAAAAAATATTGCTACAAAATTTAAAAAATACATAAAGCTAAAGTTGACTATGTACATAGACTCATTTTTTGAGGCGGTATATACAAAGTGATCAAAATTTGTCTACTTGTCATAAGCAACCAAAACAACTGAAATTTGACTTGGCATGCTAGTATATAATCTCTCATATTGTTTTGTAGTAATGGCTCTAAAAGTGTCTTGCACATATTCCCATAATTGTAAAAGATCCGCTTGAGGAGTTGGGTAGGAATTCAAACAATATTTGAAAATTTTCCAATCATATTTTATAGGTTTTGGATCCAAAGATTGTGTTGGTCACTCTAAAATGGTAAATAGATGCTCTTAAAATCATTATTGAACAATCTTTGCTTTATAAATAGGAGCATTATCATGCTCAAAAATAACTCCATCAATGTTGAAAAATCCTAATCTTTCCAAACCCAAGTACAAATCTTCATGTAAGATTGAAGTATAGTCTTATGCATTTAAACAACCATCTACCTTTTATAAATCACCTAGACCTCTTGATGTCATGCAACTATGTAGCACCAAAGACCCTCTACCATGCTTCTTTGTCTGCTTTACTTTACAATCAAGCAAACTTTCATTGTCATTGACCCAACACTAGGTCCTCCCATAGTCCCATTTGCATTAAAACAATTTATTTTCCTCTTGTTACTAAAAAAAATCACTTCTAGTCATCTATTGTCTAATTTTTGTGAATTGTTGCAAAGCAAGTGCATGTTTCTATGACAAATAAGACTTTGACACCTTCTCACAAGCACTCAATCTGGCATCTCTCAAATCCTACTATAGTGTGTTGTCACAAAACCCAACCTCTTTACCCTCTTTTGATACTTCTACTACTTGTGATGCCATTTTTAGCCCTCCAACCATGACCAAACATACTACATGCTGTTTTTCTAAAGTAGTAAAAATATTTGGGGCATCTTGTTTTGGCAATTCTAAGCTACTACAAACTTTCCTCCTTACTCTATTCAATGTACTTTGTGAGAAACCAAGAAATTTTGCAATCTCTCTTATACTCTTATCTTTCATCAAAAGAGCTCGAATATCTCTTGTTTTCTATCTTGAAATAAGCTTCATCATGCCAATTTTACTTTCTACACTATACAATATGTTCTACAAGAAACAAGAAGAAAACCACAAAAAAATTCACCAAAAAACACAAATTCTCTAAATTCTACACCCATTTGAAGTTGTAAGAATACCGGCCTCAAAAAATGAGTCTATGTACATAGTCCACTTTAGCATTATGTATTTTTTAAATTTTGTAGCAATATTTTTTCAATTTGTTTGAGATGATGTGTTACCTCATGCTCTCAAACTTTTGTGTTTCAATTTTTTTGGTGTGATTTTTCATACTCTCTACAATGTCACTTTTCTAACCCAAGTACCCACTTAGACTCATTTTTGAAGTCACTATAGTCCAAACTTGCCACAATGCTTTTTTAACCATTGCTATATGCGTAGTTATTTTGTCATTATTTGCTTGATTTTTAATAGGGTTAAAGAGCTTGCATGCATTGAAAATTTGGAACTTAGGAAATCTCTCACTTAACCCCTAAATGCTTGAGGCACCAATTTCTATTGTATAATTCACTAGAATTTGGTGCTGCAGACATTTAAGGTAGGAGGCTTGAAAACCGTTCACGCATTTTGAACCGCCCATGTAGGCTGTGAACAAATGGACCTGAGGTAGTCCGTAAATTGCCCACTTATAGTCATTGAATGCATGGAAGAAAAGTTTTAAGAACCAATCATTCCCCGATTCCCCAAATCTTTTCACAACTTGCAAATGAACGGTTATTGGAAGGTCTAGTCATAAATAGAGACCTATGACACATGCCCTTTGAAAATTCATAAGTAATTCAAAAATGCTTCAAAAAATATGAAACGACTTGTGTTACATTTTGTATCTATTTCTCTTTGTTTGAAAAAAGAACTAAAGATCCTCCCATCCACGGAAAACCATGTAAAAGGGGATGAGCCCTTAGATGGTCGGCTTTTGAACCTCCTACCTTAGGGGTTAAGCAATCCACCATTCTTGGTACATACTCAACACCAATAACTTGACATTCCTCAATAATACCAACGCATTAAAAAAAATCCTTCATAAAAGGCACAAGGTTCGTTGTTTCATCTGCAAGAATGTAAACAATCTCTTGAGAATTGTCAAAGCTTTCAAAAACATACAAAATATGGAACCTCTTGCAAAAGTAGGGCCTTTTAATAGAAAAAAACCTTTGTAGCAAGACAATTATGCAAATGTTCATATACCCTCCAATTTGTCTAATGTTTACATTATTATTGCGCTGAAATGTTTTGTTAAGCTTGTTCAATTCTATGTAGACATCCACCAACAAATGATGAAAGAAGTGAAAGTGACAAGAGGTGAGTTTGGGGTACTAGTTGGGTTCTTTTACTCAAAATGTCTCCAATATGTACAATCCAAAATGTGTTGTGTTGCTAACCTTTGAGATAAGCACTTCATGCCATGGATTTGGAGTACAATTGAAGAATCTGCTGCAAGTTCCACCATCAATTCATTAAGTTCCTATGAAATATTTGATCGATCAAATTAAATTTACACTTTGTTGGCAAAATTACTAAATAAAATGAACTCTGACAATGTTTTAGCCGCATCTTTAGCAATCAAAGCCTCCTTGCTTAACCGTTTGAATTTAGTCAAAAACTTGTTTAGAATGATACACAAGAAATCGCACAAGCTAATATAAATAAACATAAATGTATCTATGAGCCAAATAATGTATGTTAGTAAGAGGCAGTTTTTTTGGCAAAAACAAATTGCTAATCATATTCTTACAGCCTATCAAAGATCTTGCTATATCTACGGCTAAAGCCACATTATTTTGCACAGGCCGTTCTTGAGCAATCAAGAGATCCATTAGCATTGTATACACAACTTTAGTTGTGCCTTGAGAGACTTTTATAGTTTTACAAACTACATGTGCGGTTCATTCATGTTTCTATAAGTTAAATTACAAGCATGCACTATTAGATGTTATTTGAGGGTAAAATTTGCAAACTCAACAATCAAAAAAATGTATACTAGAGAGTGGCTGACCCAATGAATTGAGAGAGCCGAAAAACAATAGAAAGTCAGCCAAATGCAATGTGCAAAAAATCAATTGAAATCTAAATAAATCAACTAAAAACTAACTAAATTTTTGGAAAATTTCCAATTATAGTGTAGGTATATGGTGAATAGCCAATGCATCCACTGAAAAATCCAGATGAAAATGAGAAATGTAGGCTTTCAACCAAAAAACTCAAAATCTCCTTGCACAATGGGCTAACCTCTTGTAGGTGAATTTTCATCTAAGATTAGAAAAAAAATGTTCATAAGAAATCACAAGTTGCATATTTACTAGTATAAGAACCACAATATTCATTAATGGGGGCAAGTGTAGAGTTTGCAAGTACATATGCATCCAACATTTATCCTTTTATTGATAAATAAGCTTAATTTTTAAAACAATGAAGTAAAATAATTTCATACAAGGATCCTTGTAATTTCAACATCAACATCATGTACTACATCTTGAGCCATAGCAACAGCTTCAAGTATGTTTTTTAGTCATTTCCCACCTTTTTAATGCCACAATGTGAGCACCACTCTTCTTATGCACCTAGACAGTGATTTTCAAAAAAGCTTAGAAAGCTAAAGAGTTATTAGAATTGTCTCCATACAAGGTAGAAAGGAAAATCGATCTATATGCAAAACATAAGTGCACCAAAACTCACCCATGCTCACAAATTCTTCAATGTAGATTTTGATTTACAACGTTTGTTCAAATTTCATTGTTGCCTATGATTTAGCGTTGCAATTTATACTTCATCTTCACTTTTTAGAAAAATTGCAAGAAAATTTGTCTTTATGTTAATAAAAAAATTTGAATCTATCACAACAGTTGATAACCAAAAACATATACCAAATGTTTACAAAAAGCAAGAGGGCTTATTACAAATTAAGACTAAATTTAACAACTGAAAATTGGAGTGGTTTGAATCCATGACCACTACCACACTTTACTAGAATTGTAAATTACACACATGATGCATTGCTTCATAACTCCATTACAAGGTCCACCTTTAGGGAGAAGATGCATAAGCCATTGTTGCCCACTTTTCTCTATTTATTTTAAATCTCTTTAGTTTAAATCTCCTAACAACTCTAAAAGTATAACACAAACCATATCATTAAATGACTAATAAACATTATATTAGCAAGAAAATCCCTTTTTTTTTATAGATATGAATGATTCACAAATAATTGAAATACCATTTAAACCATGATGCTAAGACAAATAGGAATCAAGAGTCATTTGTGAGAAAGAGTTTGGAACTTGAAAAGACATTCTCCTTTTGTTCGATATCTCATGTGTTTTGCTTCATTTTGCATGTTTTCCATCTCTTCCCTGTCATCCTCAAAGAGACTTTTGGAGGATTGGATTTCCATAAAGTTTCCACATGGCGTAATGTACCTAGTAATCTAAAAATCAACCAAACATGTCTGTAACAGAGACCTTCAAAGTTTAAAAAGAAACTGCGCGAGCAATTTTCCATCAAATCAAACATGTAATGCATCATTTGGAAAGCTGTTGGAAATACACTCTGAAGGTGTACACAATGCCTCATTTTTCAAGAAAATGAACATACACTAAAAGCCTTTTGCCATGGGGAAACTTTAATCCACATCACTGAAAGTGGAAACTCCAAGTCCCCAAGTTCTTTCTAAAAGTAATAGATCCAACCGTGAACAGTTTTCTCTAAATGAGAGGTAAACCCATTCATGTCAGTTCTGCATGACTATGTAATCAAAAAATGACTACAATACTACAAAAGAAGCACAACATACTACCTTACCCTGAAGGCATGGTCGGCACATCCCTGCCTACGAAAAAATTCAACATCTAAGTTCGAGAAACATCAGAATCACCTGATATCTATAAGAAAGTTTACCTATATAACAACATCCCTAAAATTTTGGCATCTGTCTTTTGAACTGTTTTCCGCACTGCCCTTGGAAACGGTATCTGTAGTTCTGTAGGTACATCTAACGAGAAATTCTTTGTTGGAGTGCTACAACATACATACATTCAGTATGTTGACGATTACCTAATGGCGACCATGGCCATGATGGCCATGATGGCCATGATGCTTACCACCACCACCGAAATGAGATTCTTGCTTGTGTATTTTATTAGCTTCGTGATGCTCGTATATCGCGTACCCTCCCAGTCCCAGAGCGGCAGCCTCTGCAGCTTGAGCTGCAACATGGTGTCTATGTGCGTGTGCAGGATCCACTTTCTCTTCATGTTTCTCATACTGCAATGCAACAACAAAACAGCAAAACAATGATCAAAATACTTTTCAAATCATCAATTGCCACGCTAGAAACAATCCTTCTCCACTTACCAAATCCTCATGTTTCTAAATCACCAGTGTACTCAATCACCTTATAAAATCCGAAATTCAAACGGAGCCAAAGTTTCTACCACCACAATCAGTGGAAAACATTGCATATGTTGATAAAAGACAAATAAACAACTAAAAATAATAAACAAACATAAGAGAGTCTGCTTGTAAATCTGCTCAGAAGTGGAACAAGATCATGAAGCTCACTCTAAGGTAGGAGGCTCTAATTCAGACCAGGCTCTAAAATGGACCACCTCCTCAAATGTACTTTACTTGTACATGTTGTTTTTCATAGCCCTTCAACAAGATACAGGTAGTGTACATTTGAGGAGGTGGTCCATTTTAGAGCCCTATGATCTTTCGCTAAAATTTACTGAAAAATATTTCAAAAAATTTCACCTCAGCCTTTAGATGGTCCATTTATGAGCCTCCTACCTTACGCGTCTTGCTCCTTCAGGGGTTGAAGGCTTATTGTAAGTCTTAATCGCAATTATATCACTTATCCTTATTAAAATTGTGTGAGTTTCTTAAAAATTTGCAACCAGACGGAGATAAAGATCAGCAGAACTACTTACAGCAGCAAACGCAACGGCGCCAAGAGCTCCCATCTCCGCGCGATGCTCGTTTTGCCGATGCCTGTGCTCCTGCGCTTGCAAAGACTGCAACTCTTGACCAGGATAGCCTCCACCATAGCCGCTCGGCTGGTACGGCATCATCTGTTGTTGTTGTCCGTACTCCTGAGCGCCATAGTAGGATTGCTGTCCATATCCTCCACCGTATGGAGCCGATTGGCCATAAGCTGGAACCATCTGCTGTTGCCCGTATGGAGCCCCGTATGGAGCTTGCTGCAATGGATCGTAGTTGTATGTTGGTGGAGCGCCGTATCCATTATAATTCGATGACTGCGAACTCCCGTGATGACCGTGGTGGCCGTGATGGTGCGACATCGTTACTTCTGCTCTGGTGTTCAAATTCTCAACAAAACTTCCTCCTCGACAAACTCAAACCCACTTGCGCACTTGAAAACTATTCACTCAAATGGCTACTCCCTCAAATGGCTCTTCCCTCAAAAACTTCCTCTCCAGCAGTCTCTCCAGCAATCTGATCGAAGTAGAGCCTTGAATCAAGAAATCTCTAAACTTTTCTGATATAAAGCTAGACTGGTGCAGTAAGTGAGATAAGTGAGATACATGAGCGATACTGCAGTGAGCGACGTGAGTTTATGTATACGAAGCAGTGCAAGCAAAAGCACCGGCCTCAGGAGGCAAGAAGCAGAGTTCGAAGTGAAATTAAAGCGGCTTGCGAGTGAGTGTAGTTAGAGTGTAACACGGCAACGAAGGCAGGTGGCAAGTGAGAGAAGCAAGGCGCCTTTGTTGCTGCGAAGAAAAACACGCACTGTACATAGGATTGTGAGACTTTGTGGGGGAACTGGGAGGTTCTTCGAAGCAAGCTTTTGTTACGAAAGCACGGCAGTCGCCGTCGGGACCACCCGGCCGCCGAAACTTCTCTTGCAACATGGACGCGTAGCCGCGGTCGGCGGTCGCTGGTAACTGGGAGTAGTTCCTTGGGTGCCGCGGGGTGCCGCTCGGCGCCTGAGGGGTGAGGCATTTTCGCTGTTAGAGTGACACGCAGCTCATCATGCGAGCAGGTAAGGAAAATTTGAATAGAATTGTATAGAATTATTAACCCTCGAGTGCCCAGAGTTATTTTTGGATTTTGGATTTAGAAGAAAATGGGGGTTTAATGGGCACCACAGTTTGGAAAATTACATTCAAAAGAAGTGATCGTTGGATTTGAAAAAGGATTACATTCTTTGTTAATGGGACCAACCATGGCTATTTTCACCATACATTATTTTTTAAAAATGAGATGAAGTTGTGGGCCCCATTGATAATATACTGTCAATGGGGTGCTTAAGGGTTAACATGTAAAGGACTAAAGAGCCCAATATGGTCAAATGGGGTTCTTGGAGGTGTAAAAGTAGATAAAAAAGGCATGCATGCTCAAGTTTTGGTTTGTCACTCAAGTCCAAATGGAGCTAAAAGTTCAACAAAACTTCTTGATTGGTTTGTTGTTCCTTGAAGCCTCTAGATTTTGCACCCAAACATTTGAATTTACTATTTTTAATATTAAAACTATTAGTGGGAGTGTACATAGGCATTGTATATTGCATTGTGGATGGAGGAATTTTGGATGGGATGGGTTGGAAGCCCACGCTCCCATGTATAGGGGAGAAGGTTGGTGATGTGTCACTTTTTTTTCTCTCGATTGGGCAAGGTTTTTGTAGCTCTAAAGTAGTGAGCAAGCTAGATCCACTTACTTTGAATGACCATAAGCTTTGGAGCTTTTTCCCATTTGAGGAGTTTTTTGTTTTTTCCATCAAGTATAGCTAGACATGGTCTCATGGGATCAACCATTAGGTAATTATTATTTTTGGGTAAAAATCATGTCAAAGTCCAAAATCCGTATTGTGATCCGTTACACAAATTAACAAATATGAAATTCTCAACGGTGCGGAATTTGCAAATTTACTTGGATTTAAAATCAGACTAGTCATAAACTTTTGATTTATAGTTGGATATAGAATGATCGATTTGGATTGTGTAAATACTTGTTCAACTTTCTAAAAATTGAGGGAATGTGCTGAAGGTTCCACATTGGAGGTATGTTAAATTTTCTTAGCAAGGCACTTAGGGGTTAACATCTGCTTGCTCATCCATAAAATCTACTAATTTTAGTAACTTTCATCCAAAATCTAGCAAATATGCTGCAAACTTGAGGAGGGGTTTGACATAATCATCCATATTTTTTGAGATTTTTTCTAGTGTTATGGTTGCCATGCCAGTTTCAAGGTAAGATTTAGGCAAAAAATTTCCAAGAAAATTTACGCTAGGGTGAGGACTCCGCAGCTATAGCAAATGGTTACTATGGCTTAAGGTAGACGCACCTTATTTTGATTGTGAACCTTATTTTGTGCATTTGTACCCTTGGGAATTTTGGGCTTGAAATCTAAGGATGCCATAGATGCCCTATTTTTTGGGTCCCAAAAAATAGGGCATCTATGGCGTCCTTAGATTTCAGGCCCAAAATTCCCAAGGGTACAAATGCACAAAATAAGGTTCACAATCAAAATAAGGTGCGTCTACCTTATAGCAAATGGTTATTGCGGCTAATAGCAAGTAGTTATTGCAATTGATAGTAAATAGTTACTGTGGCTGATAGTAAATAATTATTGCACGTGATAGTGAATAGTTATTGTGGTTGATATTGAATAGTTACTACGGCTGATAGCAAATGGTTATTGGAGTTGATAGCAAATAGTTACTACGGTTGATAAAAAATATTTACTATGGTGATAGTAAGTAGTTACTGCGGCTGATAGCAAGTAGTTATTGTGGGTGAGAGCATTTTCATCACACCAGTGGTTTCTCATCTTAGGGAAATGCCGTAGCTTTACTTCAATGTGTTGATTTGTAATTTCCCCCATCCTTGCAACTAGGCAAAATAGTGCTCAACCAATAACAAGCAAAAAGTAGATAGAATCTCCATCATTATTTACTTAACCTTTAATTAACCCAAAACAAATGATGTTTAGAGGAGTTGTCGCGCACTAGAAAATTACAAATTTTTTAGTCCAAGGAAGAATCTTCTGATGTGATCTGAGGATCAAGGGCATTCCATTTCATCCAGAAGTGTATTTGAAACAGTATATCCTCGTAAAAGTGGAGATGCTTTGATAGCAAATAGTTATTGTGGCTAATAGCAAAATAGTTATTGCTGTTGATAGCAAAATAGTTACTACAATTGATAGCAAAATAGTTACTACAATTGATAGCAAAATAGTTACTGCAGCTAATAGAAAAATAGTTATTGCGGCTAAAGTTAGATGACATGCTATTTTGTGGGCTAGAGGAAAAAATCTCAGCTTTTTCACTAGCCATAGAATGTAAGAGTTTAAATATTTATCATCACAAGATTGAGTTTAGGAATTTTGAATTCACATTTGGATTTAGAGACTTGATTTTGTCCAGATCTACGATGGAGGATATCAGTAGCCAATGCAAAAATAGGGGTAAGTTATTACTATTACCTTAGTTGTGAAACTTTGAGATTTTGCCACCTTGGCCCCACAAAATAGCATGTCATCTAACCCCAGCTAGTTATTGCAATATTCCATCTTATGGAGATTCATTTTAAGGGGATCTATGTAGTAAGGGCATAAAACCTCAAAGTATATTACAAAAGGGTATAGTTAAAAGTGAATACAAATAGGTTCATATCAATGAAATTTGTCCCTATTTTGTTTACCGCTCACCACCTAACATTTGGTACTCTCAAGATCTCTTTAGCAAGAGTGTTACTCCCATGTGCAAGCATTGTATTCATTCTCTCCATAATTAGGGCTGCTTTGTACTATATGGACAAAGGTCAGTGGATTTCCACCAATCAAATTGCAAGAAATCGAGAAATTGGCCTCTTGACCCTTCACATTAGATGCCAAGTCTAAAGCCCTTCACCCCCATAACATCATCCTTTTATCCAAAACAACGGCCTCTCAAGAAAAGTTTGGGTCAAGCAAAATAAAATAGAGACCCAAACTATGGTTGAGAAGTTGTCAGTTTTTTTTCATAAAATAATAAAAAGCCAACAAGATCTTTGCCATTAGATTTGCAGGGTCTAATAAATGTTATGATTTTTGGACTTTGGGCTTGACCTTTGGAGTTTGGAGGCTTCCTAGTATGACCACTCAAGTTAAGAGGCCATGGAAGTTCATTGCCAAGAGTTTGACTTTTGGACTTGGCTTGTGGAGGCTTTACACTAAGAACATCCAAAGATGTCATAAGCAATATTTTATTGCCTATTCTAAGCACATTTCTATGGCCTCTCAACAAAGTCTGGCCACTCAATCCCACGGCTTATTGACTTGGTCAACACAATAAAGATATCATCATGGTCAAAGGTACAAACTTAATCATATAAAACAATTCAAATAGCAAAACCTAATTACCATATAATGATATCTATTTTACAAAATTTGGTCATAATCATTTCAATGTTAAAATTTATATAGATGGAAATTTGAAGCTTTTTGGAGATGCTTGTTAGAAAGAAAGGTGTGTGTATGAATTTTTCTTACATATCCATGCAATCAAATTTCAAAAATTCATCACCAATTTTTTTTAATCAATTATCATGTCAAACTGCAAAGATTACGTAAAATGATTCTCCAAAAATGAGGTTTTAGTTAATAGAAGCTAAAATTTGGTATGCTTAATTGGAACTCTATAAAAATTAAACACTAAGGTTGTGTGCTCTTAAAGCAACCTTGCTTTAAAAGCAATCTAGTTCATTTAGTTGACCTTATGTACCTGGAATGTACATTCCAGGAGGGGTTGCTTTTAAAGCAAGATTGCTTTAAGAGCATACTACCTTAGTGATGCAAGACAATAAAATATCATTTATTTTCTACATTATGCAAAGTTCTTTGAATGGCATAAGAGGGTGTCTCAATCTTTTTATCCCCCCATTGTACATAGGTAGTAGAATGATTTTTCTACATTACCGCCTTCAAAGGGCATCCGCACCCACACACACTCAACAGCCCTACAATAGCACTTGGAACAGCCGCTTTGTTTGACAGGCCTCACAAAAAATGTGCCAATGTCCTGTACAAAACATGGCTTGCTTAACTGTAATTCAAAAATTGGAACGTTTAGGGTTTGATGAATTGTTAGCTTGTCCAAATCCAAGACAATCCAAACTTGCTGATTGGTCAACAAAAGAGGCCCACAATTGAAGCTCAAAACTTGTCCTCCTCTATGACACGAATTGTGTCTACTAGTACTTGCTTGAGTGCAAGGATGGGGCATTTGAGAATTGAGCAAGCTCGTGGTCATGGATGCATTTTACACACTTGCTTTTGAGAGCTTCAAGTTGCATGCAAGGATGCAAATGCTCTTAGATTGTTGTACATATTCTATTGATATCTTGCTTCTCTTGTTATAAGATTTAGGGTTTGAGAGTTTGAATTTAGGGCTTAGGTGATATGAATGTATGAAAACCTCTAACTGGATTTCAAACTGAAGAATGAAAAAGGGAATTGATATATCACTACAAAGAAACCATGGTAAAATTGAAAAAAAAGTGTGACCTAATCTACAACAACTGCAAATTAGGTCACATTTTTTTGCTAATTCGACCATGGATTCCCTGTAGTGTATGCACATGGAGGTTGATACTGGCACCCTCGAGGTAAGTTTTAGATTTCTACTATCATAAAGCTAAATTTGAGAATTTTGAATTTAGGTTTGGACTCAAAGACCATGATTTAGTCTAGTACCATAAAAAGGTTGCAACTGAACAACACCCATTGAAAAAGTTTAGTTAGGGGAAAAAGTATTATTTTTACTTTTGTTTGTAAAAAAAAAGAATCATTGGGTCTTGTTGAATTGCAACTTTTTTTCTTGGTTCTAGATAGAATCATGGTCCCTAAATCCAAATCTGAACTCAAAATTCTCAAATTCAGCTTTATGATGGTAAAAATCTAAAATATACTTGGAGGTGTGCAAATATCAAACCCCTGGTGTGCATATGTATATCAATTCCCATGAAAAATTGTTCACATTACGATGTTCAACACTATAATATGCTTCCATTTCTAAGAATGAAAGTGGTTTAACCCATGAGCACCCGGAGTTGTTTTAGGGTTTTGGAGAAAATGGGGGGTTTAATGGCCACCAGAGCTTGAAAAATTACATCCAGAAAAAGTGACCATAGGATTTGAAAAATGGCTACCTTCTCTGCTGATGGGGACTAGCCACGACTACTTTCAGCGTACAAATCAAGAGAAAAAGTGAGATAAAGTTGAGATCCCCAACAACAAGATCTCGTTGCTAGGGTGCTTAAGGGTTAAGCTTAAACTTATCATCAGCATTGCATTTGTCCGAACCACCTTCTAGAATAACTTATTTCATACCCATCACCAAGAACTGGTAAGTTACCACCACTGACGATCTCTAACCAAGGTTTGGGAAGAACGGACCGCTAGTTCAATGTTAGTGGATTGAAATGAAAAAAAACCATTTGCAATTTATAAACTTTGGCTAAAAACCAATCAAAAATCTTTAAAAAAATTACTTATAGTGTGAAATAGAGAAAATAACCAAAAGAGCTCCTTGATAAACCGATTCAATACAGGAATTGAAGGAAATCTACCAAAAAATCTCAAATATTTCCAGGACCCTCTCTCTAACGGCATGCTTGTTGCGTTCCTCTGTGGGCGTCCACCCTCCTGCTGACCTCCTGCTTGCTGCCCCCTTCCTTCCCTTGTGCCTCGTGCGTTGCTCTTTCTTCCTCCCTTGCTTGCTTGCACAGCTTCTTCTTCGCCTAAGGTGGGTTGTGTCTCCTCTTGGAACTCTTCTTCTTTGAAACTATGCTCATCTTCAAACTTCTCAATCAAACAAGCTAGCTTAGTAGCCTGGTCGATGCTCTGCTCTGCTACGAGAACTAGGGTTTTGATAACTAGGGTTTTGATCACTAGGGTTTTGACAACCTGGGCTTTGAGAACTAGGGTTTTGAGAACTAGGGTTTTGATAACTAGGGTTTTGAGAAAGGAGAGAATAAAGTGTGAAATCAGTAGTTGTGAGCGGACAGAGGAGATGGTAGTTGTGTAGAAATTATACCTTCAGCGGAAAACAAACAACGTGTTTTCTGTGCGTGGCCCTATTGTTGTTGTTCGCCATGGCCGCTGCTACCACCTGCGCTTCAACCGCCTTAGCTGGGCAGTCTGTGCTGAAGCCCGTCAATGAGCTCGCTGGCCGAGTGGGCACCAACGATGCCCGCATCACCATGCGCAAGACCGCCGCCAAGGCCACCACCAGCAGCAGCATCTGGTGAGTAGCATAGCATGGGTTGCGTATCCGTTTTCTTTCTTTGTTTACTTTGCTCGCTTGTATTGTATTACATCTCTGCTTATTTTGATTGATGCACATGGTGTTGTGGGCTTTGGTGGCTTTTGCGTGAGCTTGCACACATTGTCATTCTCTTGCGTTTCTAGAGTGTTGCGAAAGGAAAGGCTGGTAGGAACACCCATAAGCGTTAGTTTGAGGGTTTTGAACATGATGACTATTAATAAACATCTAACAAATTATAGGATTCTGGTAGCAAGAAAAATGAGTTTGCACTTTTGAATGTATTATTTGGATACTAGTGGATACGTGCACCTGTTGTTTGGGCTGCTTACAACCTAGCCACCCCCTATCCCCGTGTATACCCCATTCCCAAGGATGACCACCGTGGATATAACCGCCATTTAATCTTGTTGGAGGGGTGTTGCCCCTTCTCCCGCAGCCACCCCCTATCTCGTGTATACCCCATCTCCATGGACATAACTGCCATTTAATCTTCTTGGAGCGTGAGAGCTTTGCAACTACCCAACTAATAGATTATATTCTTTTATAGAAATAAGATAAGATGTAAGATTAAGTTGTGAATTTTTAAAGCCATTGTACCCACAACCAACACTAAAGTTTCATGTTCACTTGTTGTACATCCTTGTAATTACATCTATTGACTTCTATTGATTTTCCAAGATTTTAGAGGTGACAGTTATGGGGATACTAACGCTTATAGGTGTTCCTACCTTTAGTTAGTTGTTCATTAACTTATGTAATAAGGTAGGAACACCCATAAGCGTTAGTGTCCCCATAACAGTCACCTCTGAAATCTTGGAAAATCTGTGGAAGTGAATAGATGTAATGACAAGAATGTACAACATGTGAACATGAAATCTTGAAAGTGGTTATGAGTGCAATGGCAGTTTGCTCTTTAAAAATTCACAACTTATTCTCACAGTATCCAAATAGTACATTCAAAAGTGTAAACTTATTATTTTTCTGTTCCTAATAGGATCCTATAATTTGCTAGCTGTTTATTGATACTCATCATGTTGAAAACCCTCAGTTTGACGCTTATGGGTGTACATATCTTAATATTGGTTGTGCGACTGGCAATGTTACGCGCTGTGGATGGTAGTGGTATTTGGAAGTTGACAAAATGGGTATGGTGTGTAACTTAGGTATGGCTCTGGCCGCCCCAAGTTTCTGGCCCCCCCTTCTACTTGAACGGTGAGTTCGCTCGCTGGTGACTACGGTTGGGGCACCGCACGGTTGTCATCTGTCTGACCCCGAGACGTTCGCTACAACGTCGCCTCAAAGTCTTGCAACAAAATGTACATAACAATTTTGATTTTGAGAATGTACGCTACCTCAACATCATCAAAACTCATGCTGGTTGTAATTCATCTTCCAAAAACTTGCGTGCCCTTTCTTTCTAACTTTTGCATAGAGTATCTAAAGAATACATTCCTTTCTTTAGTGCGTTGAGGTCCTAGTTTACATGAGTGTTTAAAACTGATGCTTAGTGCTTAAAAGTTGCAGTGGTATGTACATAATAATTTTGATTTTGAGAATGTACGCTACTTTAACATCATCAAAACTCATGCTGGTTGTAATTCATCTTCCAAAAACTTCGTGCTATTTATAACTTTTGCATAGAGTATCTATCTAAAGAATGTATTATGGCCTCCAAGCTAGTTTCGTTCACCCTGTTTTATCCTTCAAAAAATTGGTATTTTATAAAGCAAAATTAGCATTTTAGAATCTTGTACCATTATTTTTTATTAATTCTTACTCAATCCCAATCAAGCATACCAAGTTTTGAGTTTCAAAAAATCAAAATCCTATTTTTGGTGAATTCTTTTACATAATATTCATGGTTTTACATGATAAATAATTAAAAAAATTGGTAATGAATTTTTGAGATTTGATTGCATGGATGCATAGGAAACATCCACACACACATTTTTTTCTAACAAGCATCTCCAAAAAAAATTATAATTCCTTCTATGTAAATTTTATTGATGAAGTGATTACAACCAAGTTTTTTAAATTAGATATTTCTTCATGGTAATCAGATTTTTTTGTTTGACTTATACAACATAGTTGGGTTTGAATCTTTGAACATAATGATATGGTTGTTTTGCCAAAAAATAGTTAAAAATACATAAAGCTCTATTTTAAAAACTTTGATCATGATCACTCCAACATTAAAATCTACATAGAAGGAATTTTAATTTTTTTTGGAGATGCTTGTTAGAAAAAAATATGTGTGTGTGGATGTTTCCTATGCATCCATGCAATCAAATCTCAAAAATTCATTACCAATTTTTTCAAAATCATTTATCATGTAAAACCATGAATATTATGTAAAAAGATTCACCAAAAACAAGATTTTGGTTTTTTAAATCTCAAAATTTGATATGCTTGATTGGGATTGAGAAAGAATTAAAAAATAATGGTACAAGATGCTAAAATACCAATTTTTTTGAAGGGTAAAGCAAGGTGAACAAAACTAGCTTGGAGGCCATAGTACATTCTTTAGTGCGTTGAGGTTTTTAGTTTACATGAGTATTTAAAACTGATGCTCAGTGCTTAAAATTTGCAGTGGTATGTACATAATAATTTTGATTTTGAGAATGTACGCTACCTCAACATCATCAAAACTCATGCTGGTTGTAATTCATCTTCCAAAAACTTCGTGCCCTTTCTAACTTTTGCATAGAGTATCTAAAGGATACATTCTTTAATTAGTGCGTTGAGGTCCTAGTTTACGTCAGTATTTAAAATTGATGCGCAGTGCTTAAAAGTTGCATGCAGTGGTTATATAATGATGTGTTGTAAACTAACCTCGGGGTAGGCAAGGCAAGTGCATCAACGACGAAGCGGACTCTGAAGGAGAGGAAAGCCATGGAAGAAAAGGAAGAAGAGGAAAAAGACGAAGAAGAAGGAGAAGGGCCCGGTGACGATGATGATGATGAAGAAGAAGAGGGAGAGGAGTTCGACTGGCCACTGCTGGTGTGCTGTTTCGGAGAGACGCATTACGAGTTTGTTCCGACAGTGAGGACGTCAATCTTGACATTCTCAAGGAGGTACGGTGCATGACACTACTTGTAAACAACAACTCCCATTTTGAGTGGCTAGCCTACTGCTTTGTCAGAAAAAAAAGTTATCAAAAATTGGAGACCACTCTCCAAGATGAAGCTTAGAATTTGTCCCACTTGGTGGTGGAACTACTGCTTTTGAGATTACGAGTATATGTGTTGTGCTTTAATATTTCTTGTTGGGACAATATTAGGTGTTGGTTATAATAAGTGTCATGCACTAGACCACCAGCTTTTCAGAAAGGGTTTAGCTTCAAAAGTGCGGGTTTTTGCACTCTCTGTTCTCATGGCGTCTTCTTCTCCATCGCTGGTGTGTGTGTGTGTGTTTTTTTTGTGTGCAGGCTCGCATGTTCCAGTTCACTTCTATCAGCCTCATGTACGAGCCATTGCGGTCGACACTCGTGTTCAGCATCGATGCGGCGAGAAAAGGAAAAGGAGACGCCGAGGTTTTCTTCGACGTGAATCTGCCGCTGCCAATCTGGCTGTCCCGGGAGAAGACGTGGAGTACAGGTCACAATCTTTGTTAACTTTTTGTAGATTTGATCATAGTTTTCTTGTAGTTTTCTTGTAGTTTTCTTGTAGTATAGCAAACGACCTCAGGAAGGGAGGAGTTTGGCATAAGAATCTGCGCATTCTCTTCGCCACGGATGGCACGTGGCGAATTCACTACTACACGCCGTATTTCCATGGCTCCGTGGCAGGAACGGAGGATGTGCTGGTCACACCCTTCAGTTGCGATAGAACTGGCTCAGGAGACGCCATCATCGCTGGTACTTACACTCACCCCTGAACTCTCTTTAACCTGAATGCCCGGGGCCCAAAAAATGGCAGAATTTTGAATGTGTGACAAGTGTGCTACAGTGAATAACATTGCGACAAGTGTGCAGGATATCTCTGAATGTCCCTTTAGAGGTCATATTGACTTATAATAGAAAGGTCTTAGAGTACTTTATCGTCTCTGCCTATACATTTCCCCCTTCTCTTCATAGGCTCAACTGGTTATCAGGAAGTGTACTAAAAAATGCCGGCCGATAACGGTTATATTCAGGAGCAATCAGTTACAGGGAGAGCATGGAAAGAGAGTGTATTGTGTTTTTATGGGGTACTATTCTCACCCACGGTGTTTTTGTGGTATTTGCAGCAATCATCCGAAAATTGACAACCCAGCCACAGCTTCTTCTCGACCAAGAGAAGTTAGAGAAGGTATTGAGATTCGCAGTATGCACTGGTATTGTGTCTCAGTGGACAATAGGGGCGATTCAGGGCTTTCCAACAGAAAGTGCTGCCCAAAATTTGACTGAACAAGTGTATCCACCTTCAATGGTTCTTTATACAATCTAGATCCTAGTACACGTGATTTTTCTCATTCCGGCGTTCTAAGTGTTCAACTCTCCTTCCTTGCGAGGTTCCCTTTTGTTTCATGTTGTTGCATGCCTTCATCTTTTGGGTGATTTGCTACGATAGTGGATGTTTTAAAATTCTGACGATTTTGAAGAGGTGAACAGTGTGTGGATTCTGAGAGTCAGTCACACCTCTTGGAAATGAGGATGAGAGGACAAGCCTCTTTCATATCTCTCTCTCGTGTGGCAGTTTCAGTTGGTACTGCAACACTTACCTCCGCTTGTTCCCATAGCAACGTTGTTGCTGCATGGAAACCCTAGATAAGTCAATTTTTAGTCCTAGTTGATGTTGGTTATGTTTGAGACTGCCATGAAGTAAGTACTGGCAAGCCACGGTTGAGAAACCATTGCCTTTTGTAAGCTGTTCTTTCTGGCCCAAACAGTTTCAGATGATTCGAGAGTAGGTTTTGCCCTACAATCTTAAAAATTGTTACATATTTTGAAGGCTCTTTGAATGTACGAAAGACTCGTAGCGCGAAACATCACACAATAGTTTGAAAACCGTTGGATTGCCTATTTGTGGTGTGCAGAATGATGTAGCTTGGGAGGATTGCAGTCATTAGGGGGTTTCAGATATCTCAAAAAAACCGTGAACGAATGGTTGTGAACGAGTTTTCATTCACTGTTGAACATGAAGTTTCATTCACTGGTGAACATGAAGTCACCAAAGTGAACCACCCATGAGGACCTCCAGGAGGTCCTCATGGCTCGTTCATGCGTGAACGACGTGAAGTCTCTCCCTCCTTGCCTCTCTTGTTAGGCCTCTCCCTCCTCACCTCTCCCGCTAGGCCTCTCCCTCCTTGCCTCTCTTGCTAGCTCCACTCATGCTCATCTTCGTGTTGCTCCCGCGCATGTTTGTGTAGCTGCTCGCTCTTGCTCCTCTGGCTCTTGCTAGCTCGCTCGTGTTCATGTCACTCCTATGTTGCTACCTGCCTCTCGGCTCTAGCTCCACGGCTCTGGCTCTTGCTCCACGCCTCTAGATAGTATGGATGCAGAGTTGATTGTTAGGTCAAGATCATTCAAGGAATCGCAATGCGCGAGAAGCGATGATGGTGGAGTTGAAGAGATCTTGATTAGAAGCGGACAATTGTGGAGCCGAAGGGTTCCAAATTAGAAGCAACGTTGATGGAATTCAAGAGATCTGCATGGGATTGGTGATTGTGGGCAAAGTGGTGGTGAGTAGTTCACTACAATTTGAATATTTGAATGGGTGAACCCGAGGACATGAATGGTGGTTTCACTAACTTGTTCACCAATTTCATTCACGTGGACGAAATTGCTTGTGAACGGCATATTTGAAACCCCCTAATTGCATGGGTGAGCAACTCTGAATTGGTGATTCAAGAATGGTTCCATGGCAGGATCACTGGTTCTGGTAGTCCCTGTTTCGTTAGGGACGACTGGCTATGGAGTTTTTAATCAAATTGAAGAGTTGCTCCATCTCTTGCACGGCAATGTTTAACACAATTACATTTACGTGAGCAGGAGTCGGGAATGACTGAATTTACTGAAACTGGGAGAAGTTGGCCAGAATAAGGCAAAGTGGAGGGTAAAGAATGGGTTGGAAAGCCTGCCATCACTACCATTCCAACACACCGAGATATGCTCTGTGCTCTTCCATGCGGTATAACATCAAGCAAACTCATGGTCTGGATTTTCCTCCTGCAACTCCACGACACATGGAGATCTTGCCATTCTATGGGGACGAAAGCGAGCATGAGGCTGACAAGTGGATGGGAATCTTTGAGGCTTGGGCTGTTCAAGTGAATCTCAACTCCAAGAAGAAGATCCAACTGATTCATTTGGGGTTGTTTGGAGAAGCTTATGAATGGGCTCGAGAACTCGGTTTGGAGAAGTCCAAGTGGAAGGAGTTCTTTTGCTTGTTCCGGGAGAGATACGCTGCTGATCCAACGCCTTGGTCTGGTATTTCATTCCATGAACGCCAGGATTGGCTTTTTTGTAGGTTGAATAGGGTTTCTCTATCTATCTATGCATTGTAATGCAGACCACTTGAGGGTTATGTTAATACTCAAATTCAACATTGTGATGACTGAAATCATGGGACGTGACTAGTGTAAGGTAGGAGCACCCAAATGTAACATTAGCCATTTAGCGTCATCTAAAATTAAACGTGAAGTAGACACTCTTGCACTCAAACAACCCAGACAAGACACAAATGCACCTAAATTAAATCACACAAGTTGATGTAAGGGAATAGAAATTGTGTAAGTGGTAGTTTTTGATTGGGTGTGACATGCTCTTTTTGTTATCATGACATGGCCTTGTTGTTGTCGCTTTTTTAGGGGTCTAGTGTACACAATAGGTGAATCTAGGGAGTTACCTTCAACAATTCATAATTTATTCATACAATCTCAAAAAAATTTGAAAACAATTTTGCTTGAATTTGTACACATTTCCTAACAAGCACATGCCATTACATTCTCAAAAGACCCTCCAGATTACCACATTTGAGGTAAGTGTCACATTTGGGTGCTTCTACCTTACTCCACCTCAACATGACATTCTAGCTTCATTGAATTATTAAGGGCAAAGCGCAGTAATCAAAAAAGCCATGAATATTTTATGCAAAAATATTGGTGGAAATTGGGACAAAAGTTGGGTTCATCAAACAGTCTACCCAAACATTGAGTGAAGTTTCACCATTTTTGTCACCAAAACTTCCAAAAAAAGCTGCCTTGTAAGAAAAATGCTGCCTTGTAAGAAAAATGCAATAAGGTAGGCGCACCCATAAGCGTGGAAATAAGGATTTCAGAGTAGGTAAAACAATTGACTAACTTTGAAAAAAATACTGTAAGTTAGGAAATGGAAACCAAAAATATTGGCATCAATTTCAAGGTTCCAACTGCAAGCATTTGTTCACAAAGATTTTTCAAAGTCCAAAATCACTGAAATTGTAGGAACCATGTGTAAGAGATGCTAAAAACAAAACTTGTTAGTTCTTAAATAGTGAGATGGGTACTCAAAACCATCATGCTAGTCACCCACAACCATCATTTCATCACCCATAACCATCACTCAGCCACCCACAACCATTTGTTTTTTTATTGATTAGCCCTGCCACTATCAGGTGACGGGCATGGGGACGCAACGCTTATGGATGCTACTACCTTAAACAAGGACACGAGACTTGAGACGTAGTGTGAAGCATCAAGTACCAATTTTTTGCTCTTTTTAATATCTCAATGGGACTTGAGACGTACAGTAGGTATAGTGTGAACCACCCCTTATTTTGTAACATATTCTCTTTCAAAATTTGGAGTTGTAAGCATTGCATGGGAACTTGAAACCCTTAACCCCTCACCGCTCATGGTATTTTTGAGTATCTTAGAATTTGTTTGAAAGTCAACAAAATGTTGGTATTTTGATCAGTCTTATCAATTTTCTCTTAAGCGCAATCATACAAATTCAAATTAGACATGTTACAGATCACATAGGAAAAGAAATCACAATAATATCATTTATGGATTGAAAGATTATAAGGTTTGATCATGAGGGTGTTAAAAATGCAAAATTGATTTGAAGTCTTTCAATCTTCATTTTGCATCTCAAACCTAAAATTGAGGGTACCAAAAAAACATGAGTATGTAAAGTATAACATGCATAACCCCATTGATTTACAACTTCTCAAAATCTATTCTACAATTTTTTTCATTGAAATTTTAATGTGATTTTTTCTCCAAGTTCTAGTGTACTTGAGGCTCATTTCCAAGAGCCTTCAACACTAGAAAGTGAAGATTTGCAATGGACACCATTGCACAAAATCTTGAATAGACAAATCACTTTAATTCATTTTCAAAATCAAACTCTTGATGCTAGAACCAGACTTCAATAAAGATCTAAAAATAATAATAATCACTAAAAAATATTTGAAAAAATATTGCAAATCTTTGAATAAAACTCAGAGGGGCCCGATTTGGGCCCCTTGGGCGGTGAGGGGTTAAGCAAAGCTATGGCCTAAGATAGGTAGCTTGAATTGCGACCCTCTTATATAAAGCATCCCATAGGTAGCTCATGAATGAATACAAAGTGGTTCTTAAATGAACCTTTTAAGTCATAAAATAAAGGTGTATTTTATTGCAAGAGCCAATCTTAATCCATGGTTTCACCTCATCTCTTTATAAGTTGCAAGGGAAAAGCTTATGAGAGATCTAGAGTCACAAATAGGTGTCTACATCAAAAAAAATTGAAAATTCATCAACAATTCAATTATGCCTCAAAATTATGAAAAAAATTGTGCCACATTTGATATCCTTTTTTTTTCTTTGTCAAAAAATTAAACCAAACCAAATCTATGCTAAAAAGGCCATGAAAAGGCAGATCAGCCCTTAATCCGTAAAGGACCCTAGAATTACCTGAGCTTTTAGGAATTTGCTCTAATTTGAACAAAAAGCCAACATTTTGATAAGTTGTATCAATCATTTTTGAATTGTAACCATATAAAATCAAACTAGACATGTCAAAGATCACATTAGAAAAGAAAATACAACAATATCTCTTATGGATTGAAAGATTATAATGTTTGATCATGAAGGTGTTAAAGTAGTGAAAGTGATTTGAAGTCTTTCAATCTTCTTTTCACATGTCAAATTTAAAAACTTGGTTATCAAAAAAATATGAGGTTAAAGGGCTTAACATGCATGGTCCCAATCAATTTACGACTTCTCAAAATCTACTTTACGATTTTTTTAATTGAAATTCTAATGTGATTTTTTTCTCAAAAATCTAGTGTATTTGAGGCTCATTCCCAAGAGCCCTCAACACTACATAAATTCAAGATTGCAATGAACACCCATACACAACATCTTGAATAGAAAAATCAGAGTCAATTTTGCAAAATTAGATTATTAAAACTAAAACTGAACTTTAAAAAGAATTTTTAAAAACTATAAACTACTAATAATAGTAATTTGGTAAGATTTTAATTAACTTCAAAAATTGGTCGAGAACACATTCTGTCCTCAGGGTCCTTGAGGGGCTAAAGTGATGCTTTATGAGCTACCTACCTTAACTTATATGTAAAACTTGTATGTCACACTTGAACCTAAAATATGAGGATCAATTTCGATATTGCCAAATACTGACCGTGCCTCAAGGTGCACGGTCTTTCATGACCCACGGGACTATGAGAGTGGATCGTGGCAGATCTTTCACCCAATCTCCGCTTAAGTTCCTTATTTTTTCTCTTAATTTTTTTAGAAAATTAGTACACGAAATCTTTGTTTCCTTTCTCACCTTTTTGTCTTTTGTTTTAATCAAATGGAAGCATTTCACCGTTGAAAAGTCAACATTGCATTGAGAGAAAATTAAAGTTTACACTCTCGTGCAAGTATTTTTTGGGAATTTTTGGACAAGCCATGGGATGAAGATGCCCAAGTTGGGGCCCTTTATCACTAGAAGAAAAACATGTTCTAAACTACTGATTCACATTTTCACATCAACTACAAATGTCCAAAATAATTATACAATGATTTAATTACAGTCATTTAGGACATTTACAGCTATTGTGAACCATTCATTTAACTCTTAAAAAACAAAGGGTTTTTTCAAGAAACATTGTCAAAAATTGTAATTTTTTTGTACATTGATTGAAAACCAAAAATTGAATTTTTTTATTAAAATTTCAATCAAACAAAATCATAGTGAAATGTTTATTCAATGTGTGGTAAAATTTTAGCCCATTTGACTACGTGGATTGTAAGATTATAACAATTGAAGTGAGAAAAAAAACATTTTTTCACTCAACAGACTTCAAACCTCCTGGAGTTATATTGTTACTCTACACAAAAATGAGGGTTTTAACCATTCATAAGTAGATGATGTTAGGTTCACTCATGAAAAATTTCAAAAGCAAAGATCAATAGAATCTAGCCTATCCTAAATCACTTTGCATTGCAAGGAGGTTAAGTGAATTGGCAACACACTAGTCATTTTTTCATGAGTTCTTGTGCAGTGAGGAAGTTTTTTATTTGAAAACTAAATGATAAAAAATTAGAGACAAACAATTAGGAATATGTGAAAAAAGTTTCAAGAACTTTGAGTTTATAAATTGCAAGATAATAGGGCTTGAAGTAGGAAGAAAATATATTTTCTCAAAACCGCCTAGACATAGTTAACCCCTAAGCGTCCAAAGAGCCCAATATGGCTAAAGGGGGTGTTTGGAGGTGAAAGTACACAAAAGAGGAATTTTGAGCTCAAATTTTGGTCTACCACTCAAGTGCAAATGGAGTTGCTAGTTCAACAAAAAATTCTGATTGGCTTGTTGTTCTTTGAAGCGCTTGCTTTGCTCCAAATTCTACAAGGAATATGGAAAATATTCTATTTTTTCAACAATTAGGAGAAGAATGTCTTTGGGCAATCAAAGTGAGCCTCTTAGAGAGCAAATGGGATGGGTGCTCCCATGTCTTATATTGTACAAGGGAGAAGTTTGGTGATGTGTCACTTTTTTTTCTCTTGATTTGGGCAAGGTTTTTGTAGCTCTAAACTAAGGAGCTAGTGGAATCAATTACTTTGTGTGACCATATCTTTTGGAGTTTGTTTCCATTTGCGGATTTTTTTTTTCCATCAAGTATAGCTAGACACACTCTCATGGGATTGACCATTAGGTAAATCTTTTTTGGGGGGAAAATTTTACTTCAAAGTCCAAAATCCATATTGTAAATTGGTACCCAAATTGGCAAATTTGAGATTCTCAACGGTGGGGATCTTGCAGATTTACTTGGATTTGAAATCAGATTGGTTTGAAACATTTGATTTGTAGTTGGGTATAGAAAGACTAGTTTGGATTATGTGATTACTGGTTCAACTTTCAAAAAATTCAAGGAATATGTTGAAGGTTTCATATTGGAGTTATGCTAAATTTTCATAGCAAGATGCTTAGGGGTTAACAAAGTTTGTTATCTTAGAATGTGATTTGAGAGCTCAGTTTTTTGTATTTTTATTAGTTACATATAGTACATGCCAAATTTCAAAAGATGAGAAATTTAGTAAAAGATTCTCCAAAGATGCCCAAATTCTTTTGGGCAGCATAACTTTTGAATCAAGCATCCAAGTGGGGGAAAATTTACATCTCCACTTGGGGGTTACATATTTATACTTTATGTAATAATTTTGAGAACATCCAATAAAAATTAACTTTGAACGACCCTACACTTAATCCTTTTGGAGTCAAAAACACAACAAAACTAGAATCTTGCTTCAAGGTGGGACTTGCATAGATGGGATGTGGGATGTAGTGTGAACTACCCCTTGATCAAACACCAATTTTTGTTGGTTTTTACTTTTTTTTTTTTTACGGCGTTGATGAAGTTTTAATGCATTGATAGAAATGCAACAAAATAGCCATTCCAAGGATGCTTGATCAAATCAATTCTTAAATTTTTCTTTTTGTGCTTTTGTGTAAGGTAGCAACACCCATAACCATCATTGTACCCATAATCATCACCTCTAAAATCTTGGAAAATATGTGGAAGTGAATAAATGTAATTATAATGATGTACAACATGTGAACATGAAACCTTGATGTTGGTATTAGGTGCAATTGCAATTAGCTCTTAAAAATTCACAACTTATTCTCATAGTATCCAAATAAAACATTGGAAGGTGCAAACTAATCATTTTTCTCTTGCTAAAAGTATCCTGTAATTTGCTAGATGTTTATTAACTCCTAAGTGACGGACCTATGACTACTGCTTTTCATCTTTAGTGCCTATCACTTAATTTGTTGTCATTTGGCAACTAGATTTGAATGAAAAATTTTAAATTTATTTATCAAGGATGGAAACTACATGTCTTCTATACTTCACCAAAAAAATAGATTTAATTTGTGCAATGTTGTTTATTTTTACAATTTTTGAAGAAAAAGTGAAGAAAAATCACATCAAGTAGAAAATCATTTCAAAAAATCTGAAAATTTCACCATGTGTGTGTATTACAATGACAAACATCATGGTGCAAACTCAATTTCCGTGTCATTTTATAATTAGAAAATAATAGACATTGAAAATACATTTAAAGTTGAAATTGCAATCAAATATTCAATATTAGGAAATTTTCCAAAATTCCAACTAGAGTAGAAACTATAGTAGATGTCCTTCATTTGGTTTGTTGGGCTCAAATTCAAAAAATATCATTTTTGAGGAGAAATTTCAGATCTAGAGCAAGGAGCAACAACTTCCCAAAATACACTAAAATATCATATTTTGTGATCCATTTTTTATTAACTTCTCATTTACATAAAGAGCACACTAACAAAACTACAAATTCAACTAGATACTCCTCAAAAACTCCTCATAGCCCAACGTTAACAAAATATGGATGAAAAATGGTTTCAAACTCTCTCTGGTTCACTTTTTATTAGTTCAAGCGCCACTAAATGGCGCACGCGACGTTCCTAGGTTAATAATCATCATGTTTCAAAACCCCTAATTTGACGGTTATGGGTGCTGCTACCTAGTCCCCTCAGAAATTGTGACTTTCCAGGGAGGAAATTGAGGACGCTTAAATCTAAAGGACTCATTCTAAAGAAGCAACTGGGTCAACAAAGCATTCACTAACCCTATGCATTTCCCACGTCGTAAAAAGAGAAGCGTGTTTCATTACTCTCATGCATAACCTTTGATGTTGAAATTTGGAAAACTAAGAAATAAAGAAAAATAACTACCCCGAGTACAGCCCAAAATCTACATCTGACCGAGTCCATGGCTTCATTCTCATCATTCTCAACAATGGCTAAATTAGGCAGAACTCACTTCTTCCAATAAAGTTTTATTAGCTTCAAAAGTTTATGAATAATCCTTGTAATTTTTTTTAACTTTTGGCACGTTTTATAGTGATTTTAGCAACTTCTCCTCAGAACAGTCCGAAGTTTCGATGTGACCAAGTCCTCTCATTTGCAAAATAGCTTTATTTTACTACTGTAGTGTTTCTGAAAAGTTGCTTATATATGAGTACACGTCAGCCAGAATTTCTCTGGTTTCTGCAAAAAAAACTGTTCTGAAAATCTTAGTGCTAAATTTGAGAAAATTTCACATTTAGTAGTGATTTAGCATATTTGAGCTATTTGTGGAATCATATTTTGGGGTTCCTGTGCATTAAAAAATGCCGCGCAGTTCCTGAGCATCCGTGACCGTGGAGTTCTTTCTATTTTATTTCCCTCTTCATAGAAGGGATGCTAATTCTCTGTAGGAATATTTTTGTGATGAGCTTAGGGCATCTCCACCGGTGGCTCAAACACACATAAAGTGGATGAAAAGTGTTGAGGCCCTTCTTAACCCTTATACGCTAACGGTAACAAAAATTGTCCCTGACAAATACACTGAGCCTATGTATGCCCAAGGCACCAAATTTGGGTGTTCAAAAAAATTCAATAAACTTTGAAACCCTGCTGAAGCTACAGATTTTATTGATTTAAGGATTTTTTTTTTGGAAAAGTTGAGCGTCAAAGTTAGCTTCACCGTTCAAATTCAACTTCCTCCATATCTTATTCCATTTGTTTTTGGTGAAAGGTTAACTACAAGCATACATTTTCTGTTGTGAATAGTGTCATGAATAGTGTTGTGAATAGTGTCACAGAGCCTATGAGAAGTTGCCACATTGAAAAGACGGGCATCAAGTTGAGCAAAAGGTGAAGATTTCCCTTGGGCACTCCCTTGGGCAACAAGGGCCTTTTTATTAAAATTTGGACATTTAACAAAATCTAAAAGTGCTTTTGGACTAATTTCACTTAGAATGTCTTTGTTATAGAAATTAGAATCCTTTCACCATTGAATTTTCTTTTGTTCATAATGATTTTTGGTCAATAATTGAAGTTGAAAATTTCTTTGTATTAGATGGTTGCGTTTTGTTGACAATTGCGTTGCAGGCTCATTTGTGAAGTTGTGGTCTTGGATTTGGAAGAGGGGCCAATGGTTTTGAAGTAACAACAATAAACACTAAAGCATCCTAAGTGGTTGTCTCCCAATTTTGTATCCAAAAGTTGCCAATTTGCATTAAAAGTTTTGGGCAGTTAATAAAAAAGCAAAAAATTCAATACTCATCATCATTCAATCACAAATATCTTAAAATCCGCATGGCCATTTTGGATTATTTTTGGGTAGTGCCATCTAGAAACCTTCAAGTTCAAGATTTAACGGTTACAATTTTGTTTTGATGTTTAATAATGATCTTACAAGGACAATTCAAAAACCTCAAAACTACCTGCTAAAACCAAAAAAAAAAAAACACCCTTTGGCATTTAGGGGTTAACGGTTAAAATCCTCTCAAGACACTTTGTCCTACCGTGTCTAGCAAGGGCCCTTCAAGTCACAATTCATTCACTATTCACCCTAAGTTCAATGAGCTTTATCCTTTAGTTTCCTTGATAAGTGGTCAACTGCTTATTTATGGGGCATGTTGGAGTATAAGGCCACTTTTTTGAAGAGCATGGGTGGAGATCAGGGGACTTGAGGACTAGCCAAAACAGATGGACATTAGTAGAAACCCGTGTTTTTCTTAACGCATTTTTTTGGACTTCCACTTTTTTTTATGTTATAATTGATGTCAAAGTTAACATCTTAATGTTATGTTTGATGTCAAAACTAACATCTTTGTGTTATGTTTGATGTCATTATTAACACACAAAAAATTGAACGTCCAAAAAAATGCGTCAAGAAAAACACGGGTTTCTACTAGTGGAAAAACTTTGAAAGAGGTCGGACCGGTGGAGATGCTCTTAATCTCTAATAGAAATAAGGGCTGTTCTGCACCAAGAGTCATTGCCATGAAAACTTGGGTTATTTCAACCAAAATCTCAACCCAAATGGCATCTAGAACAGTCCCAAGCACCCATTATAATATGGGTACAACTAGAGCAAATTCTCTTGTGTGCAAAGGCCTCAAGATCAAAAATTTGAGACCCTCTAATGCAAATTTTGAAAAGTTTAGGAGAAAAAGAATTAAAAAAAAAAAAAAAAAAAAAACCCTAGTAGAGTCTTTGATATCTATATTCCATCCTATGATGTTGAATATCTCAAAAGAATGTTTTTTATTCAAATAATTATGATTTAATAAAATTTGACAATGATCTTAGAATCAAGAATTGACTACCATTTCAGAAGGACCCAATGTTGGGAGCTGAGGCTGTGTCAAATATTTGTCTTTTAGATATTAGAATACATTTTAAAAATTTGGCCTTGACTGCTAATGTAAAAGTTTTGAGGTTATTTTTTAAAAATTAATCAATGAGAAGTGAACATTAGGAATGTCAAACAATAGAAACCAGCCTATACTTTTAGTGTAGAGCTGCTCTAGGTCCATTTTAGATTATTGTTATTTTTAATGAAAATAACTGGGAGGATCATTTTCATTCAAAAATTACAAGGTAGCCAAAGTTGCTGAAAGTATGTCATGCAAAAGCATCTCTACCAGTGTGAGAAAAACCTCTCTAACTTAACCTTTTAAGGATAGCTTATGAATGTGTGGTCAAATTTTAAAAACTTTCAATATGTAAGGTATTGTGTTCAAATTCCCTTCATGCTCTAATTCTCTTTGCCTCTAGAAATGGGTGACATTTGAGTTGAAATATCTAATACAATGATTGATGAGTTAGGTAGACTTAGATGAACAATTTATGAGCACACTACGTTATGGTTAGTTTGGCTTGAATTTTTTGAACATGTGTCTTATAAGTCATAAACATTTTCACAATTTTTGTGAAACTTTGAAACTATTTTCTAAAGAAAAAGTAGAAAAAAAATCACATCATAGAATCAACAATTATGTTTGAAATTTTTACTATTGGTGTATATTATCGTGTGGAGCATTGTGGCATATTTCTTATTTTTGTGTCCTAATATAATTAGAAAAAATGGTAACTATCGGTTATGAGCTCAAATTTCATTTTGCAGTGTAATAGTCAAATTTTGAAAATTGAGATAAAATATCTATATCATTTTCATGTCCAAAATCCAAATTTAGAGCAAAGAGATAGAACTTATTAAAAGTACTAAAAATGCATATTTTGTCATCACTAGATTTAACATCTTCTTGTGTAGAAGATTCTATAGTTCCTCAATAAAGGGCTTTGTATCAACAAAAATTGCACACACTCAAATAACTCTTTCCAAAAAGGTTTGGATGAAAATATCCGTCATCACTCAAAACAAGCTTAATCATGACCATGCATATGCCACTTTGTGGCGTTTGGCTGTTTAACCCCTAAACGCCCGAGGGGGTAAGGTAGTCGCTCTAAAACCGTTACTTTAAGGGCTGTTCTGGATTTTCATGAGCTTTCAAGATATGAAGATTTTTTGCCTAATTTTTTGTTAAAGAGAAATGGATGCTAAATGTAATCCAATTTTTTTCATATTTTCTGAAGCATTATTGAATTGCTGATGAATTTTCAAAGTAATTTGTAGTAGGCACCTATTGTGACCCTAGGTCTCCCAGCAAGCGTCCCCTTGCAACTTGTAAAGAGATCAAGTGAATAGAGGAGTCTGATTAGCTCTTGCCATAAAATACACCTTTTTTTTAAAGATTAAGAGGGGTCCATTCTAGAACCATCTCATATTCATTCTTGGACTGGCTATGGAACGCTTTAAATGTGAGGGTTGCAATTAGAGTCGATTACCTTTTCAAGCAAAATGTAAATGCATTAAAAAAAAATACTCTTGTAACTTTAATGAAGTTTGTTTCAAAAGAGAAAATAAGAATCACGATGTTTAGCAATTATCCATATGGTCCAATATTCAAAAAAAGTTTTGTGCCCTTATTTAATGAATTTAGAAGCATTTACCGAACCCCTAAAGGACAGTTGTCCCTTCGAGGGACAAATGGGATTTTGGGCATGTACCTATGGCTAAACTACTTTGAGTGATTTTTTGAAACTTTTATTGAAGGTGAGGAATTCAAAAATTTATGTGGAAATGTAATTTTTTCTTCATTCCAACATTTATTGAAGAAGTAAAAAATGAATAACTGAAAAATAAGGGACTATCAGGCAGCCAAAAGCTTCTTTAAAATTTTCATTTTTTTCAAATAAAAATCTGAAATAGGTTCTTTAGACTTATTTAGACGTAGGGAGCTTAAAATCATTCAATTTTGATTGATGAAATGAAAGTTATGAGAGTCTTAGTTTGAGGGTAGGTGCGGTTTCTCTCAAAATCACACTTGCCCGCAACTGAAAATTTCTCATAACTTTCATCTCGTCGATCAAAATTGAATGATTCAAAGCTCCCCACGTCTACATAAGTCAAAAGAACCTATTTCAGACTTTTATTTGAAAAAAATGAAAATTTTAAAGAAGTTTTTGGCTACCTGATAGTCCCTTGTTTTTCAATTATTCATTTTTAACTTCTTCAATAATTGTCGGAATGAAGAAAAAATTACATTCCCACATAGATTTTTGAATTCCTCACCTTCAATAAAAGTTTCAAAAAATCATGCAAAGTAGCTTAGCCATAGGTACATGCCCAAAATCCCATTTGTCCCCAAAAAGGGCCCTCGATCCTTTAGGGGATTCACCAAAATTATAAATTTTACTCATAGATTTCAAAATTTGGTATGATTGGTTAAAAATAGACAATCTATCCTAAACTTCAAAAATGCTATCTTTTGAAAGGATGGAACATCATTAGTTTTCCAAAATAGTAAATTCTACAACATTAGCAAATATTGAAGTGTTTGTCTTTGAAAAATTCTCCTTGGAGGAATTTAACTTGGATTGACATGATTCAAGTTAAGTTGGGAAGTAGGCTTGATTTTCTATTACAAAAAAAAAAAAAAAAAAAAAAAAAAAAAAAAAAAAAGTCTCGGGCAGCCCGAAAAAAATGGGCAGCGACTAGAAAATGGTCAATTGGGCGCTTAGGGGTTAAAGGGCTAACATCAAACAACAAAAATTGGGACCAAGAAAATGGAATAAAAAGTGAAACGACAGCCAAAAACACCCCTGATACGCATTTTTTTGACAAAACTTGGATAAAGTTTATTGACATAAGTAAAGAGTACAAACAAAAAGAGCATAAGAGCATCTTCACTGGTGACTCCAACACGCTCAAAGAGGATGAAAAGTGTTGTGGCCTTTCTCTAAACTCTCTCAAGACACTTGGTTGTACAGTGGTGCTTGGTTAGCGTCAACACTTTGGGCTTGTAGAAAGTGTTGACCTTATCCAAGCATTGATCATAAACAAACCCTCCATTTGTGTTACTTTCCCTAGTTCTAGGGGTTGCAACTTTGTAGGTGCTTTCTCACCCATGTTTTTGGGACACTAACCAAACTCCTTTCTAACTAAAGAGTCAAAATGGGAATTGATGAAAAGAAAATTTTGACCATATGCAAGCACTTGACATTAACCCCTAAAGGACCACTTGTCCCTACAGGGGACAAATGGGATTTTGGGCATGTACTTATGGCTAAACTACTTGGTTTAAATTTTTGAAACTCTTATGGAAGATGGAGAATTCAAAGATATGTGTGGGCATCTAATTTTTACGTCATTCCGACATTTATTGAAGAAGTCAAAAATGAAGTTATGAGAATTTTAGTTCAGCGGTTTGCCCAAAAACTTCTTTAAAAATTATGTTTTTTTAAAACAAAAGTTTGGAGTTAGTTCTTTAGACTTACGTGTATGTGGGAAGCTTTGAATCATTCAATTCTTATTGATGACATAAAAGTTATGAGAAGTTTTGGTTTGCTTGTAGGTGTGGAAAATCTCAAAACTATGCCTACGCGCAAACTAAAACTTCTCATAACTTTCATCTCATCAATTAGAATTGAATGATTCAAAGCTTCCCACATATGTGTAAGTCTGGAAAACTAACCTCAAATTTTTATTTTTAAAAAATGCAATTTTAAAGAAGTTATTGGGCAAACCGCCGAACTAATTTTCTCATAAATTCATTTTTAACTTCTTCAATAAATGTCAGAATGAGGTAAAAATTAGATGCCCACACAGATATTTGAGTTTCCCATCTTTTATAAAAGTTTCAAAAGATCACACTAAGTAGTTTAGCCATAAGTACATGCCCAAAATCCCATTTGTCCCCTGTAGGGACAAGTGGTCCTTCAGGGGTTAACCAAGCTCATAATCCATGCTTTTTAGCAAAAGGGAGTGGGATTGTGATCTTATCCAACTGTTGCTCTTATAAAGGTTGACGCTAACCAAGCACCACTATACTGTGTCTAACAAGGGCCCTTCAAACCATTGTTCATCATTATTGAGCCTAAGTTTAGTGGACTTTATCCTCTACTTTCATTGATAAGTGGTCATCTGCTTATTTATGGAGCGTTTTTGAGTGCAAGGCCACCTTTTTGAAGAGCATGGGTGGAGATCCAAGGGCTTGAGGGCCGGCCAAAACATATGAAAAATAGTGAAAGAGCCTGGACGAGTGGAGATGCTCTACATGATAGATGAGTGAACAACAATGAGTTCTTGTATTTATTTACCTACATCCCACAGTGTGTAGCCCTACCAACACAAAAACTAAAAGTCATTATTAACCCCTCAACGCCCCCTTAGACTTTTCCAAGTATCTCAAAATTTGCTCTAGGATGAACAAAATGCCAATATTTTGATAAATTTTATCATTTAAAAAAAATATAAGCATACATATTTAAGCTAGACATGTTGGAGATTATACGGGAAAAGAAAACACAACAATATCACTTATAGATTATAAGATTATAAGATTTGATCATGGGGTGTAAAACTATGAAGGTGATTTGAAGTCTTCCAATCCTCTTTTCTCATTTAAAATTTAAAATTGAGGATACCAAAAAAAGATGAGTACGTAAACTACAATATGCATAACCCTAATAAATTTACGGCTTTTCAAATTATGTTCTACAAATTTTTAAACTATATTTCTAGTGTGATTGTTTCTCCAAGTTCTAGTGTACTTGAGACTCATTTCCAAAAGCTCTCAACACTAGAAAGTGAAGATTTGCAATGGACACCCTTGCACAAAATCTTGAATAGGCAAATCATAATCATTCATTTTCAAATTCATATTTTTGATTCTAAAACAAGACTTCAATAAGAACAATTTAAAATAATAACTACAAAAATTAATCTTGAAGAAAAGTCAAGCATCTCAAAATACATTGCAGAGATGCATTGTTTGAGCCCCTTGGCCCTTGAGGGGTTAACAAGGGTTTAATATTCTTATTTATTACTATTGATACAAAAAAAAGGAGGTCAATCATATTCCTTTGTGACAAAGGAAGTGCTCTATCTATTGGCTATAAGGTAGGAGGGAAAGTGTGCTTCTGTGGAGTAATCAGGGCAGCTTGGTAAAATAGAAAGATTTTTGGTAGAAAGCCAAAGAAGACACAGTACTGTGGCCATTTAATTTGAATTTTTTTGAGTTAGTATGAATTAACTACAATTTATCAAAGCAAGAGGTGCATAGGTAGCCATTCTTGATAATAGGTGGTAGCATTCATGATGCAAATGTGGTTTGTAAATGGAGCACATGGGTTCAAAAACCAACCACCACAAAGCTAAGGATTAGGGCATTTTTTTGGCAAAAAACTACCAGGTGTTGACTAGGCCTAAGATAAAATATAGAGGGACCACTCCCAATTGGTCAGGACCTGCAATTTTTCACTAAAAAAAATGCCCTGCTAAGGATGCTCAAAGAAGTCCATTAAAGCGTGCAAGCACCCATTCCATATTCTAATACTCAAATTATGATTAAAACAAAATTTTATTTATTTTAGTATGACATATATCTATATTTTACTAAAAGACAAATCTAAACACAATTATGACCAATAAGCACACTCAACATTGGCTCATGTCACTCTCTTAAGTTCCCAAAATTGTGCATGCACAAATACAATTTCTCAACATAAAAAATGTGACCCATTTCAAAATCTTTGTGCACTCTTTTTGGAACCTCTACATGATCAGTGCAAAATGCCCGCTCTGAATTTGAGCCTCCTACCTTATGGCTAAAAACAAAATCTAATATATTTGGAGTTCATGTAAAAAGATTTTTTCACTTACAAGGGTTGATAAAAAAAAACCAATGAAGAAGATCCTTCGGTTTTTAGTTAATTGAGACCTTGATCTTAATTACTAGAGCTATTTTGTCGTAGATTAAGACATTCTTCCATGGGGTGAATGTGTTTGGCATGAATTTATTTAGTAAAGAAAAAGAAAACATTTAAACAAGAAGGCAAAGCATTTTGAAATTTGTTGAGAAAGTTTTGAAAATTAACGAGGAGGTACATTAGTATCTTGCATTTGACGAGCATGTGAAAGTGGGAAGCAGGTTTTTTGAACAAAGAAACATTTTTGCCACTAAGACTAAGGGCTCAAAATATTTAGACTACATCTACTTTCAGATTGTTATATACCTCTAAACATTAAGAAAGTATCCTTGCTGAAAATATTTTATGAGCCCCATAGAAATGTATTAATTGCATAATATCAATGTTTTGTTTAAGAATATTCTATAAACATACTTGAAGGATATAAAACGAGTATGAAATTCCACAAATAAATTTAGAACTCTTTAATATTCTATAAAATTCTATTAATAAATTATAGGATTATTTATAAAGGCTTCTACAAATAAAATATTCCCAAATGATAATTTGACAATACATTGATTTAATCATGTTAATGTTTAATGGTCTTGCAAACAAGTGTTTAATTAATCATTTAATACTATTAACCAAAGTGTTTATGATAATCAGAATATAGTTATTAGTTTTGGACAAAAAGAGAGGAGGTTTTGCATAAAGAGAATTTATCTTGAGAAAGTTTTAGTAGATACCTTATTCAAATATTAAGTCAATGTTACAAGGATAAAGTTTTTGATATACTACAAGGAAAATTGTCCAAAATGATAAAAATATGTTCAAATCAACATGGTTGAATGTACACAAATTGTCCAATTTGACATTTTTTTGTCATTTTGGACACATTTAGTCAATTTGGATGTGTCAAATAGGACACACTTTCTTGTAGTTTAATTTTCATATTGATATTAGGAATCTTATTGAGGCCATACCAAACTTCTTGCTACCAAATACACTCAAAAATTGCTAATATAAGATAGGGTTAACAATACTAGAGATGAGGCTTCCAAACTAGAAGCAACGTGCTCAATCCATCTAATGAAGAGCCAACAACAATATTTAATGGAGAAAAAGAAGAAAAGGAACCTTTAGCTAGTGGTTGCCTTTCTAAACACCAATGAGAAATTTGGTCAAAATAGTCCAATGGGTGGGTTTGATATTTTTTACAAAGAGTAAATGCAGTTGAAAAACTATCCGACTATTAATGCTTGTAGTGCCCCTGAAGGACCATTGTCAGTTCGGGGGACATTTGGGATTTCGGGCATGTATCTATGGCTAAACTACTTTGCATGATTTTTTGAAACTTTTATTGAAGGTGAGGAATTCAAAAATCTACGTGGGAATGTAGTTTTCTTCGTTCTGACATTTATTGAAGAAGTCAAAAATGAATTTATGGAAAAAGCTGCTCCTCAGGTAGCCAAAATTTTTTTTTAAATTTTCATTTTTTTCAAATAAAAATCTGAAATAGGTTCTTTAGACTTATGTAAACATGGGGAGCTTTGAATCATTCAATTTTGATAGATAAGATGAAAGTTATGAGAAGTTTTAGTTTGCAGGTAGGTGTGGTTTCGCTCTAAACCACATCTACCCGCAAACTAAAACTTCTCATAACTTTCATCTCATTTATCGAAATCAAATGATTCAAAGCTCCCCACGTCTACATAAGTCTAAAGAACCTATTTCAGATTTTTATTTGAAAAAAATGAAAATTTTGAAGAAGTTTTTGGCTACCCAATAGTCCCTTGTTTTTTAGTTATTCATTTTTAACTTCTTCAATAATTGTTGGAATGAAGAAAAAATTACATTCCCACATAGATTTTTGAATTCCTCACTTTCCATAAAAATTTCAAAAGATCATGCAAAGTAATTTAACCATAGGTACATGCCCAAAATCCCAAATGTCCCCAAAAGGGCCCTCGGTCCTTTAGGGGTTAAGCAACTAATAACAACATCTGAAATAATGTTTTGTTAACACGGATAAGGGCTTTTGTAATGTAGATTGGAAGAATTCAAGATTAGTAAAGATGTTTTTGAAAAGGTTTGGAACCATCCCAACACCCTATTGACGAATTTTTCAACACTATTTATTGTAGAAACATTTAGTAGACTCTTAAGAATTGTTGAATAGAAAAACACGCGGCCCTTTGTACCATCATCCACCTCAAAATTCAGCTATAAATCATTTTTTGGTTTTGACAATTTAGCGATATTAACCTATAAAGTCTTGGGGCCTTTGTTTTATCAAAAGACACTCAAAACTGTCATTTCTATTGCAAATAGTAAAATGTGCAAAAATTGGTCTTTTTTCAAATCTAACCATAGGATCTTGTCCTAGACTAGTATAAGAATGTGGAAAAAAAATTCCTAAACTTTGACCACCCAAATTGCAAGATATTTGCGTTTAGAGTGTAAAAAACAATTTTTTTTCACCTTGCATGAGTAGATTATTTGACTTTGAATTTTTTTAATTTAAAATTTTTGCACCATAGAGTTTTGAGATTTATTTTCTTATGGTGGAAATAGAGTTGTAAATCTTTGGAAAAAAATCAAAACAAATGTTACTTAATTTTCATTCTTAAAAAAACCATTAGGTGAAAGAAGTTATGAGATTGAACAAAAACTTAAATTGTTGATAACCCTGCAATGGAACTGAAACGCAATAATCCCAGTGGTGAGATTGTTCTAGCCCCTAAAGGACCAACTGTCCCCTCGGGGGACAAATGGACCTCGGGCATGTACCCATGACTAAACGAGTTTTTATAAAGTTTTGAAACTTTTGAGGTCGGTGGGGAATACAAAGATGTACGTGCACATCAAATTTTTTCTTCATTCTGACATTTATTGAAGAAGTTATGCATGAATTTCAAAAAATGGGGAAGGGCGGGCAATCTAGGCAGCCTATTTTTTTTTAATGCATTTAAAAAAATAAAAATCTGAAATTGATTCTTTAAAAAAATTTATATGTGGAAAGCTTTGGATAATTTAATTCTGATGGATGAGTGAGAAGTTTTAGTTTTTGGGTAGGTATGGAACTCCCAAACCTCCATTCCTTTTGCCCCTTGTTAAGTTTGGTGCTTTAATTTGTCTTTTGACTTCTTTTTTCCAAGTTGTACTAGACTAAAATTCCTTGGTTTTCACCATTTGGATCAAAGTAACTCATATTTCTCAATTTTACATAAATCCTCCAATCTTGCCTAGTGTATATGCAAATTTCATGGCCTTACGGCATTGCAATATTTTACAAAGTATGACCCACACCTCCAATTCATTTGAAAATTCTCCCACACATACCTTATTTGGTCTTAAACATGGGAAAAATAAACCTCAACTTTGCATAGAGCAACTTTTTTGATATAGGAGCCATTAAAAGCTTCTGAAATTTTTGGGCAGCAAGGAAAAAAACTTTTTTTTGCACTTTGGATGTCAATATTTCACTCTTCTACATCTAGAATGAGCTGATTTTTTTCCCACAAGTACCTCTCATAGTCTAGGGCAAGATCCACTAAGGGAAAAAGGTCATTTTATGACTAGTGCATAAGACTCTTGATTGCCATCCAAGATGAGTCATATTTTGGAAAGCATATAATTTACACTAGATATGACTATATTGTACGATTCTTCAAAATAGGACTCATTTTGGATGGCAATCAAGAGTCATATGCACTAGTCATAAAATGACCCTTTTCCTATAGTGATCCTACTGATTCTTCCAAAAGTGGCAGTTTTCAGTGATTTTCTCAAAAAATGGGCTTGATCCTTTAAGGGCTAGAAAGCAAACTCCACCCTCTCCAACATTTTTTTTTTTTTTGAAAAAATGTTAAACTTGCATTCAAAAATGAAGTTTGTAAGTTATGTTTTCAAGAAAATGCTTGAATTGCCCAAAAAACAAGATTGTCCATAACTTTTTAATAACTAATCCAAATGGAATGATTCAAAGCTTTAGATGTAAATAAAACCATAACCTATGAGAAGATTTTTTTTTTAAAAAAAATTCAAATTTTGAGTTTTTTTTTTGCTACCCGATCTTCATAAATTTTTGCTTATCTAAGAGTAGTTTTTGCTTTTGGGCATAGATTGAAATAAAAATTAGATTCCTCAAAAGCTAATAGCTAATGTGTTTATCTATCTTCAAAAAAAATTTCAAAAAATCAAGACAAAAGTTGAGGCTGCAAGTACCTGCCCGATATCTCATTTGTCTCCAAGGGGAAACTCATGGATTTAGGGGTTAATTTTAAGAGAAGCCATGGTCAATCACTAATTTAGAAGTTGTTTAAAAATCTACTGATTTCCATAGTGGTTTATGAAATTACTTTTTAAACACCTCAATGTACACCAGATTTCTACCGGTTTTAAGTGTGTGATGAAAGCGAGTGGAAAGGTAACATTTATGGTTTTTGGATGCTCCAAGCATGCCATTATTAAAAACACGTGCATGGTCATAACCTACAGAATTCCTACTTTTTTGAAAGATTTTGAAATGAAAATAGTTTCTCGAAGAAAAAAGTGAAAAAGTTTCATACCAAGTATAAAATGAACTCAAAAGATACGATTCTTTATGGGTATATATTGTAGCAAAATCCCTACTATTGTCA
>OY987248.1:15047117-15126329 GCA_963920765.1 Ulota crispa | reverse complement strand
ATAACGTTAGATGAGTTTTTGAGTTCATTATTTTACTTCCAGTTTTTTTTTTGTCCCCATCACATGCTAGGAAAACATATTTAGGCCCGTGCAGAAGAAAAACAAAAGTAATATATTTAGAAAAGTTTTATGTTGGCCTTTGTGGTTTTGGCAGAAGACAGAAGCCTTTATTTTTTCCTTCAAAGAAATCAGGCCTACAACAATGACAGAGACTTAAGGTAAGAGGCTCGAAAACCGACCATCTAAGGGCTGAAACTGAATTTTGGGGAGGTAGAACTTCTTGAAATAATTTTCAGTAAAATTTCCTTGCAAGACAAGAAGAATTGACATAGAATCCAAGTTGTTTCATATTTTCTGGAATTTTGTAAAATTAATTGTGAAATTTTGAAGTGAAAAAGTCATAGGGTTCTAAAATGGTGCATCTCCTCAAATATACATGTGCTGTACATTACAAAAATCTATGTAAAAATACATGTACAAATCGAGAACATTTTGGAGGGTGAGCGATTTTCAAGCCTGGACGGTTTTCGAGCCTCTTACCTTACTCAATGATTGGTTTGAAAACTTACTAGATTCATAAGAAAGGTTCAGTATTGTGCACATTGTTTATGAGTTTCGGGTCTTTTGAGTCTAACGAAGGGATTATACAGGAAAGGTGTAAAGAAAAGGCATAAAGGAATAAAGGAAAGGTGTAAAACAATGCCATGCACATTAATTGTCAATACCTCAAGCAAAAACTATAACAAAATACTACCTTTCACAAGATTTATTGTAAAAATATTGCGGCGTGATGACATTGCAGAGCCATCAAAATAAATTCATCGTAACAGATGTGATAATCAAATTTAACTCATCACAATAATAAAAACTAAAATTTTATTGTCCCACTACTTCAATGATAAGAATAAACTCAATGTTTTACTAAGAAATGTCAAAAAAGAAAAGAATTAAGCACACAAGTATCTTTGTTCTATGGCATGTGCTAATTTTCTTTAGACAATTAAGGTAGCCACACCCATAACCGTCAAACAAAGGGTTTTGAACATGATGACTAATAATAAACATCTAGCAAATTATAGGATCCTATTAGCAACATAAAAATAATAAGTTTGGACTTTCGAATGTATTATTTGGATCCTGTGAGAATAAGTTGTGAATTTTTAAAGAGCAAACTGCCATTGCACCCATAACCAACACTAAAGTTCCATGTTCACATATTGTACATCCTTGTCATTACATCTACTTACTTCCACAGCTTTTTCAAGATTTCAGAGGTAATGGTTATGGGTACAGTGACGGTTATGGGTGTGGCTACCTTAATGATTGTTATGGCACGTATCAAATGTAGCAACCTCAAATTTTGTACACAAATCTTCAGAGGACATGATATATGAAATTATGTATGAAGTTATCCATATGTCCCTGTATAGGGGCTATTTACACTATGTCCCAAGTTCCATTGAAATTTGAGGATATGATAGGTGTATATCCAAAAGTTGGGACTTGATGCTTCTCACTAAAACCTAAGTCTCATGTCCTAGTTGCTTATGAGGCAACTCTTTTAAAAGTTTTGGCACCAAAGAAGTTGGGACTTCATTCAAAGATTGGATCAATCATTTTGCTAGACCCAACTTTTAACCCAAGTCCCACCAATTTTTTTGCATAAAATATTCATGATTTTCTTTAACCCCTAAAGCACTAAGCTCAAATTTTCACCAAAACCGCTCCAAAACTGCCATTTCTAGTACAAGGACCAAATTTTAGAAAAAAAACTTTTTATGACAAAAGCAACTGTAGGATCTTGTACTAAACTAGTATCAAATGATGTGGAAAAAATTCGGGAGTTTTCACCACGTAGATTGTTAGATATTTGAGTTTGAATTGACAAAAAGCCATTTTTGTCTTTGCAAAAATCTGGGCAGCTACACTTCCCAAGGTCATTTTTGTATGAAAAAAACTCCAAAATGGTTGTGATTTTTTGGGTTTGTTTTTCAAAGCAAGTTTGGTACACACTTGAAAATTTTCAAGTCATTTGGAATTGTAAAACACATGGAAAAACAATAGTAAGTAAAAAGAAGTAGAGAATGATTCAAACCACTAAAGTGATAAGAACTTAATTATGGATATGAATAATTCCAATCCTAATGGTTGTAATGTTGTAATAAACAATCTACATCTTTTGGGTTTGTTTTTTTTCCAAAATGTTGAAAATTGAGTAAAATAAAGGACTTCAAAGTTTATTTTAGAGTGGAGAATCCATAACTACCCACACTTAAAAATCCTCATAACTTTCATCTCATTGATCAAAACATAATGATTAAAGGCTTCCCAAGTACATATAAATCTAAAGAACCAATTTCAAAAAACAAAATTCAAAAAATGTAATTTTTAAAGAAGCTTTTTGGGTGCCTGCCAAGCAAAGAAAACTACATATCATGCAATAACTTTTGAATTATGAAGTCAAAAGTTATAAAAATTCTTGGGCCTTAAAGCAACTCCTTGGACACAACATGTGTGAAAATTTCAAAGAAAAAAAATGGAAACCCCATTGGTGGTGAGCTGCCTAAAATTGCTATGTTGCCAAAAAAGGGGGTTCAGTGTTTTAGGGATTAACCCATGAGCGCCCAGCACAAGTTTGCTCAAACTCAAACCTTTTAGAATTCATTCCTATCAAACTTTCACCTAAAAATGATCCACATAAATTGACCGTACCAATTGGTAGGGAACATATGCTTGGAGCTTCAAAGAAAGGGACATGTCCTTACACCGTACCATTAAAAAGATTATAATGATCAAACCTTAAAATCTTTCAAAACCAAGAGGCCATATTCTGGTCCCTTGGACACTCAGGGGTTAATACTTTCTTTTGCCTTGAATACCTCAACTAAATTGAAATGTGGTGTTGAAATGAGACTTATAGAGATGGGACGTGGGACGTAGTGTGAACCGCCCCTCACAAGTTTCATATGATTTGAAATCCCACCTCCACAAGTATGGTGTGTAGTTTCAATCATTTGGTTTGATGAAAGAAATGAAAACTCCCATCACATCCAAAGTGGGGGTGCTGTTCCTTGGATTGTTGTAGCAGCCAATTGTAACTGCCAAACGAAATAAACCACAAGGTAGGGTGTGACAGCCAATAATAACTGTAAAAACAAAAAGCAATGGACAAGGTATAAGTTTAATACCCCGTGGGGGTGTATTTTGCACTCTACGCCCTACGGTGTCTATAAACACCTAATTTTTGAAAAAGAGTGTCCCTATCAAAAAACAAATTTGTTTGTAAGTTTTTATTGTGAAATTCAAAAAATAATACAAGGTGTCCTCAGTATTCTCAAACAAATGATAAAATTCAAATTGACCTATTGGAGTTTATACTTAACCCCTAAAGGACTTGATCCATTTTGAAATGGTCAAACTTCATGTCTAAGCTCAATTTTGTCTTTCAAAGTGTGTTCAAACAACAATTTTATATTATTATTGCTTGAAAATATGAATGATATATCACTACAAGAATTTTCAATTTATTTCATCAAAAAATAGTAAATTTTATTTTATTTTTTCAAAAAATGAACATAAATAAGTTAAAATATCAAAAAAAAAACTTGGTTACTTGAAATTTTTTCCTAGAGGTACAAGCAGCATTAAAGACTAGTGTGAAAAAATTTCAATTGGTTATTTTATTTTTTACACCAAAAATAGCGACAACAAAGAATTGCAAGTTAAATTTGACTATCAAACCAAGTTTATCCTTATATTTAATTAATTCATAAAATTTTGATATTTTTGCTTGAAGACACATTCATTTTCTATTTACATTATTATTTTTGATAAATTTGTTTGAAAATTTGAATTATTGTGATTTTTTAAAGCTAAATGTGGAAATAAAATAATATCAATTAGAATATATGTTAGAAAAATTTATAGTTTCTACCATAAATGAATGCTAGAATGAGAAACATAGTTTTGTAGTTAAAATTGAAAATTCATTTAAAGGGGTAGAAAATATGAATGAAAAACACACCATGTTGTGTTATTTGGATTCTAACACTTGGAGCTTTCAATGGAAATGACTCTTTCAATTTTTAACATTTTTCAAAAAAATTACATGGAATAGAAAGAAAACTTGTCAAGCTTCATTTTATTAGTTTGGGCCGCATATCAAAAATTGATGTTTTGAAAGTTACAATCATGGTTGACCAAAGGGCATCCAAAAAGTGGATGCGCGGACCTTTAAGGGTTAACCCTAAATGTCTAGGAGGACAAAAAACGTCCTTTGGCTCCAAAAAAAGATTATGTGTTAGAGAAAAAATTGTTTTTCATCTTTTTTTTGTGAAGTGATCATAAACACATGGTTCATCATGGAAGGCAAAAATTATCTCATCAAATGTATTCATATTTTTAGGTAACCCAAATTGAGATAAGATTCGTAAACTTGGTGTCATGTCCCAAGCTGCCCTTCTTGCAATTATCATGAGGGCACCATGCACTGTTGACTCTTGCAGCTTTAGAAAATTATCTTATAATCATTGGGCAATGAGATGAACGGGGAAAATAATGTAGCCGGGCTGGTCACAATGACCAATCCGGAGTTTAAGGGTTAAATCCAATATTTGGGAGTTATTCTTTAAAGAAAATACATGTTTTACAAAACTGTCATTTCTTTTATTCTTTGACAACGATTTTTTAATATAAAATATCTATTTGAAAAACAAATACGAGAGGAAGGTGTCCCCTAATTTTTTTACTACGGTTTCAAATAAATAAATAAATATATATATATATATATATAGGGGCTCTTGCATTCCTGAAGCTACAGTAGAAACGACCATTTCGCCGAAAAGCCCAAAGCTAATTTTGATTTTCTGCCAATTTTGAGCAAAACTGTATGTCCTCGGATATAACCGCCATACAACTAGATCATAAAATAATCATGATTATAAGTTTCAAATGTCTTGAACAGTCAAAAGGTAAAATTCGGAATCAAAGAGGAATTAGACAATTTTGGTCAAATTTGACCATTTTATATCTTGAAAAACCTCAAACGAATCTCAATCAAATTTTGTGAAGTAGACTGCACCTGAATCTTCTTCAAGTAATCAATTGCGTGACTGCAAAGGGAATTTGATTGTGTTCTCCCACTCTCCAGCATGGGTCATTTTCTGACCACGGATGGCCACCCAACTCACAGGCTCACCCCACCCCAGGCACTCAGGGTTGATTGTGAGTTGTGACCATGCCAAAATCCAGAATCAAATTAGGGGGTTGCCACAAGGTAGTAGTGGCAGCCTGTCGTAAGTGCCAAAACGAATATAACTTACATAAAAAAATAATTCATGCTTGACAGAGTGACAGACAAACAGTGTCGTCCACACTGCATTCATCCCTGCATGGCGACGTGATAGGCTCCTTGGCATAGGTGCCAGTCGTCAGAACCTGGAATGAAGCACGGTTGCAGGGGGGGAAGTTCACTGCTTTAGGGTGGGAATCAGTCTTCTTCTATTAGGGGTTTCAAACATAAAATCTGGCCTTCGAACTTCTCACCTCAGAGATCTCCGCTCACTAGTAAATTATTTTTGTTCCTTTGCACAGGCAAAGTCTGAGATATTTGTGAGTTTGTGGAAGTTTCTGCGAAAGAAGTTCCGGGGTATGAGAATGCAGGTGAATGAGCCTCGCAAAAACACGAAAGTGAGTTTCTGAAGTTCACTCCTCACGTGCATCACGTTAGGAGTGAAGTCTAGAGGTGAGTCACCTCGCAGTTCGCTACACCAAATAGTGCATTTAGGTTGCCCCATATTAATTTCTCGACATTTCACACTACTCAAATACTTTCTATTACCACAGTACCTTTTATCAATAATTATTGTGTTAAATATTTTTCAAAAGATTTGACAACTATTACAAAGTTATAGAAACACAAACTAACAACATCCAAGTTGTAAACCAAGTGAAATTTCAATATATAAAGAGTTACATGCACTTCCAAGTGGGCAAGTGGTGGATCATGAGGTACTTTCCAAGGTAAGGCAACCTAATTGTTGAGGCAACCTAAATGCACTATTTGGTGTAGTGAATTCACAGAGGTGGATTGCAATGTGAGTCACCTAAAAAAGTTGATGTTTGAAACCCCTTAAGGTAGGAGCACCCATAAGCGTCAGTGTCCCCATAATCGTCACCTCTAAAATCTTGGAAAATCTGTGGAAGTCAATAGATGTAATGACAAGGATGTACAACATGTGAACCAAAAACTTAAAAATAGTCATGGATGCAATGACAATTTGCTCTTTAAAAATTCACAACTTATTTTCAAAATATTCAAATAATACATTCAAAAAGTGCAAACTCATTTTTTTTCTGTTCTTAATAGAATCCTATAATTTGCTAGTTGTTTATTAATAGCCATCATGATCAAAACTCCTAGTTTGACGCTTATGGGTGCTCCTACCTTATTGCAGCAAACCAAAGCAAAGCAAGGAAGGCAAACCAGGCCACCAGGGGTTGATGAACGAAAGCCTGTGATGCATTCAGTCTGAGTGGGCCTTGTCGTTGCTTCGAATGTGGGACCACTGTTTGCACTGCAACCACGGTGTTGTACCCCACCAAGGTACTCGCGCTCAGAACTGGTCCAGCATCATTATTATTATTCTCGGCCTTCAATACTGCTGCCTCGGGTCCTGTGCTATGGGCTTCATTCAATCCACCAGATGCCGCACATCAACTGAGAGCTTTCCACGTAACGTTGGATTGTGTCTTCGGTACCTCAGCCTAGTGCGCCAAAGTGGCTAAAGTGTGCGAGTGAGCGAGCGACCGAGAGACATAGACAAGGAGTTCGATGAGAGCTAGCTGGTCCTTTTCTGGCTTCTGGAAGCCAGTGAGTCGCTCAAGTGCTAACTTACCAAGGTCTCTCCTTGCTATGATGTCAAGAGTCTAGTTTACTATTTTTGAGGTGTGCATCACAGCGGATTTCGGTGGGGGATTATTACTTCTCTGCACTAAGTGCGCATATGGTCGGCCGGAGTGGAAGACTTTCCGACACCTAGATTGGTTTTTGCAATAGGAAGAGGACTCGTAGGGCATTGGAGCAACCCTTTTGCTGATTGTGCAATTATTGAGGTGGAGGAGGAGGAGGAGCAGGAGGAGCTTACCCTGATTTGGGCTTGCAAAATCCTCTCGTCTTTGTTTTCTCCGACGTATGCTTTCGAAGATATGAAGTAGATCGCAAAAAGTTGGTCTCTTGGTAGAGACCTTAGCAGTCTGATCGATTACTCAAAAACTCCTTTTCGTTGAAGTGCTCGTGACTTACCGTGATGAACATGCTTGAGGTGGTGGAGTGTGTAGCCATGGCCATGGCCATAGCCAGGGGTGGTATCTGTACATAGTACTTGCAGGACATGGGCTGAGAACCGCTACCCTTGTTTAGGAGACACAGAAGCTAGGGTGCTGTTTCAGCCCTGCACATCCAGCGGCTTAACTAGTATTGGAATGTCAGTGTGTGAAAGAAAGGAAGGATTCATGTGTGGACGATGCCTAGCAGGCTGGGAGCTGATAATTCCCATGCAGGAGCCTCCACCCCATTCAAGATGGCTGTAGAGCTTGTGCAGACTGTGCGAAGGAGATCGGATTGACGCTCAGGTGGGAGAGAAAGGGGAGGGAGGATGCAACACGGTTTGAACAAGAGAGGGCTGGAGCCGGGCTGGACCTCCCAAGGCCTGCGAGTGAAGCGCGCCATCATCACAGGGCGCAGCAGAGGTGGCCCCAGCACTCCAGTGCCGAGTTGGAAGGTGTTTAACAACCAGCTCTACGACGGCATTGCAGCAGCGGCCGCTGCGCATGCCGCTGCTGGGAGGCCCGCTCCTGTGTCAGCTCGCAAGCTGGCAGCGTCGTTGTGGGAGCTCCAAGACCACCCTCTCCCCGCCTGCCTCTGCAGCCAGCATTGGCTCACTAAAGGCATCTCTGACATGTCCAGTCCTCGGTCCCAGGCCGATTCCTACTTCTCGCCTCGCAGCTGCAAGTTTGCTTATCAGCAATATGTGAAGGTCAGTTAGTTTGGAGCTTTCAATCATTTGTCCATTGCAGATAATATTGGGAAAATTTCATGGATACCCCTGAAGTTTGCTTATCAGCAATATGTGAAGGTTAGTTAGTTTGGAGCTTTCAATCATTTGTCCATTGGGAAAATTTCATGGATACCCCTAAAGTTTGCAATAATTTCATAGATACCCCTGCCTTTTCAGAAATTTCACAGATACCCTTGGACCAAATTTTTCAAGCGTTTGTTTGTTGTGCATGCCACTTCCCTCTTTCCTTGTGTGCACGCCTAACAAGAAAGAAGGGAGAAGGGAAGTAGCACGCACAACAAAAAAAAACGCTTGAAAGTTTTGGTCCAAGGGTATCTGTGAAAGTTCTGAAAAAGCAGGGGTATCTATGAAATCATTGCAAACTTCAGGGGTATCCATGAAATTTTCCCTATAACATTTCGTTGATGGGATTGCGAAGTTGATGAAAAACTGGCTTGGATGGGAGGGAAACAGGCAGGAGGAGAGAATGGGAAACGTGGTGGGAATTTCGGTAAGCATTTGGCAGCCGCGCATTCACATGTGCACTATGGGGAGAAAGGCGATGGGGGGCATGATGATTTGGCTCCTGCATCCATTCAGGTATCGAAATTGAAACATCTAGTTCTACGATACATGTGAATCTCGTGTTGTGGCGTACCAGTATGTTGCTGATGCAGTCTGTCTTTGTAGAACTTTTGGATGCTTACCAATTTTCACCTTCAGCTTGACGGGCAAAGACTGCATCAACACTCGCCGGCGTACTCGACCCGGTCCAGCCACAAGAAGTGCGACGGGATGACAACGTCCAGTGAGCTTTTGAAAGTCCTGAGCCGTATTCGCATGCTGGAAGAGCAGCATAACGCCAGCTTAGACTTGTCAGTGAAACTGCAAACAGAGTTAGATCAAGCACGACAGGACCTGGAGCAGACGCAGAAATCTGCTCGACGAGAAATGGAGAGCATCGTTCAGAAGATGTCAGAAGAGAATGCTAGCTGGAAAGCCAGGGAGCAGGAGAAGATGCATGAACTAATAGCTGCAAATGCGCACGAATTGGAGGAGGAGCGAAAGGTGAGGAGAAGGCTGGAGAATTCGAACCGCAAAATGACCAAGGAGCTCGTGGAGGCGAACATGGTGACTGCAAAGGCACACCAGGAGCTAGAAAGCGAACGCAAAGCTCGCCAGCTGATGGAAGACGTGTGCGATGAGCTCGCTCGTGAGATTGGGGACGACAAACAGGAAAGGGACGAGCTCAAACGTGAGTCAGAGCGAGTGCGGGATGAACTCGAAGAGGAGCGGCACATGCTGCAGTTGGCAGAGGTCTGGCGGGAGGAGCGTGTACAGATGAAACTCCGGGAAGCCAAAGTGGCTCTCGAGGAGAAGGGCGCCGCGCTCGACGTCATGCGTGCAGAGCTCGAAGCTTTTTTGCGAGGTGGTGACCGCTCCAATGACGCTGCTGCTTTACAGGAAGCGGAGGTACTGAACAATGTCATCACCGCCATTCATCCGAGAGGTATTGTGGCTTCCTTTCCGCCTATTGCTCTCAACCAAGCCGCCTCACCTGACAACGACGACCTCTACACCATGGACATGATGAGCAATGACGAACCAGGAGACGGTCAGTATTGGAGAAATATGCACGAAATCGGCGGCGACAGTGTAGGTGACATGGTTGAAGATCATCGTGTAGCGAGGATGCACGCTTCGCAGGATGCCAGGGATTCTCTCGAGAGCGGCTCCGACTACATTAGTGAGTCGCATGAATCCGATGAAGAAGATGAGTTTCACGACGATGAAGAGGTTGACCGTGATAATTCTCTTTGGGAGGGCCACCGTGATGAGGATGGCAACCATTACCACGAGAATGGCAACACTGTCCATGCTCAAGATCCTGAAGACAGCGTTGACGAGTATGCGCACACCGATGAGGTAGCATACACTCTCTTTCCTTTGAAAAAAAATTCACTGTCAGTAACAAGCTTTCACTAATCTACTACTCCCTCTGTCCCACTATAAAGCTCCAAATTAGGCATAATTCTTGTCCCACTAAAAAGCTCCCTTTTGCTAATTTCAGTTGATGAGAAAGCGTTTGTCATGTTCAATGATCTCATGGGGCAAGGTAAGCAACTAGAGAGCCATTCCAATCCTAACAAGCTTGGCCTTGCTTATATGAAGGTACCACCATTGTTGCTACTAATCTTTAAAATCATCAGTAATGAGGAGCTAGCAACATGTACAAATATGGTACTTTTTGCATGGAATTTGGGTGCCCAAACGGCAACATCAAAGCTGGAGATTTTGCACACATTTGGTAAATGGTATATTGATTCTAGAATGCATTTGTCACTAGCATAATGACTAAAATACTGTAGTTAATCCTCATGGAGAAGTTTTTTTGGAACTTTATAGTGGGAGAGAGGGAGTAGTGTATAGAGAATGTACCCTGCCAGAAACTGATTGTAGACAAGAACTCTCTTCACATCTTAGGGTTTACAAACCACTTAGTAAGGTAGGAGGCTCGAACATTAAAATGGCTCACCTCCCAAATGAACTTTGCCAGTACATGTTCTTATTCATAGCTTTTCAATAATGTACAATGTACATACATTTGAGGAGGTGAGCGGTTTTAGTGCCCTATGACCTTTCCACTTCAAAATTTCATAACTAATTCTATAAAGCTATGAAAAAACTTGGGTTAGATGCCAATTTCTTCTGTCTTTTCAAGTAATAATTACTGAAAACTATTTCAAGAAACTCCACCTCCCCAAAATTCAGTGTCAGCCCTTACATGGTCGGTTTATGAGCCTACTACCTTATAAACTCTTGCTCGATTCTAAAGCTGTGGTTTTCGACAGGACATAGTGGCATTGAGCAGGCCAAACGGACACCACGTCGAGAAAGGATCGTGGAGAGATGAGACTTACGTTGAGGAGGATCAAGCATCGCAGCAGCAGTTATCCAACGGGCATACGCACGTCCTCTCCGACACTTCACCGCAGCAACAAAGGTCCCGACATCAGTCGCCAGAGAAAGCAAACAACACGCACATAATCCGCGGCATGAAAGGGCACATGGAGTGGCCCAAGAGTAACATGGACGTCGCCATGCGGTCGAAGCTGTTCGAGGCCAGCCTTGAGCGGCAACAATTGATCCGCCACAGATAATATTGGCTTTCTTCTCCTACATTAGATGATTTCATGCGATAATATTGTATAATGACTACTAGAGAGACGACCCATTAGTAGCAAATCTCGTAGCTATTTAAAGAACCACTAAGACTCGTCGATGATTCAATGTGCTTGCACAAAGTGACAAGCATGGCAGCACGCAGTACAGTAAAACAATCGTTATTCCCATTTCTCCTTTTTTTTTAATTTTCCTTCAATTGAGAGGAACGTTTTAGATCCAAACTCCAGCAAGGATGAAGTTTTCTCTCTTCGTCTCAATGCCTGGTGAAAAAGTTGCTACTGTGTGCGTCTCCTTGCTTCAATATCTTCGAACCTGCAGTGTAACAGCTTATCAATATTTGCACATTTACACACAACTTTGAGTAGATTACCGGAACAAAAGATGCTTAAACCAAAACTTTGAGTTGCTCATCTTGTTCTTCGATGGACATAAAACAACGCCGAAGTGATCGGAAGGTCGCAAATTCTACAGTAGCTCAAGTTTGATTGGAGCTTTCCTCTCAGCTAATTTTGTGTACGCAAATTCTTGCCACATTATTACCTCATTTTGACACTGGCTACCTAAGGTGGAAGCACCCATATCCGATAACTTAAGCGATTCTGCAGAAAATTACAAAGGGTTTGAGGGTTTTTCCCATGTAGGAAGATAAGAAATATTGGGATTTCAATTTTTTCATAATTTAATTTGCAAAACTGAAATTATTATGAATTTTGGGAGTAAAAAGTGTTCCACACTCATTGTCAATGTTTAAATGTATGTAGTTTTGGTAGTAGTCAAATTGATTTTAGCTTATTACTTCCTACCTCACTTTGAGACATGTGGTATGACTTAAGTAGCCTCAATCTTGAAAAAGTCAGAAAAATGCATTCCAAAGCACCTATTTTTGCTCATGGTGGAAATAACACACCCTACTAGTTGGGAATGGGGCGTTGTTGGCAATGAGTGCTTCCACCTTAAACACTACAAAAATAGAGTGAAAATTTTGAAATTGCCAAATCTCTCTTGAACAAACACTAAGTTCGCCAAATTTTGCATGAAGAATACTACTCCCTCTGTCCTTCTAAAAACATCCAAAAAGCCTCCTTGCAAAGGATTAACTATGTTTTTAGTCTTTGTGCTAGTGACACATGCATTCTAGAATCAATATAGCACGTACCAAATGTGTGCAAAATTCCCAGTTTTTATGTTGTTGTTTAGGCACCCAAATTCCATGCAAAAAGTACCATATTTGTGCAATTTGTCAGCTCCTTATTATTGATGATTTAAAGATTAGTAGCAACCATGGCACTTCATATGGGCAAGCCCAAGCTTGCTAGGAGAGGAATGCTACCTAATCTCTTAACTTGCTCCCATGAGATCATTGAATATGATATAAATGGTTTCTCCAAGTTTGAAATCAGCAAAAGGGAGCTTTTTAGAGGTACAAGAAATGTGTTTGATTTGGACATTTTTAGAGGGACAAAGGGAGTAATATTAAAGGAAAACTTCATGGGTACCCCTAAAGTTTGCAATAGTTTCATAGATACCCTTGCTTTTTCAAAAATTTCACATACACCCTTGGACCAAAATTTTTAAGCTTTTTATTGTTATGCTATGTCACTTCCCTTCTTCCTTTGTGCACACACTACTTCTTTCTTATTACGCAAATGCACAAGGAACAAAGAAAGTGGCATGCACAACAAAAAAAAATTGCTTGAAAATTTGGTCCAAGGGTATCTATGAAATTTCTGAAAAAAGAAGAGTAAGGTATGTACACCCATAAACACCACTGTCCCCATAACCGTCACCTTTGAAATCTTGGAAAATCTGTGGAAGTGAATAGATGTAATGACAAGGATGTACAACATGTGAACATGAAATCTTAATAGTGGTTATGGGTGCAATGGCAATTTGGTCTTTAAAAATTCAAAACCTATTCTCACAATATCCAACAATACATTCAAAAGTGCAAAGTCAATATTTTTATGTTCCTAATAAGATTCTATAATTTGCTAGCTGTTTATTGGTACTCATCATGTTCAAAACCCTTAATTTGACGCTTATGGGTGTACATACCTTATTCGTGATATTACTGCAAACTTCAGAGGTATCCATGAAATTTTCTCTTAGATCCATGTCTGAATAAGCACATGTGAATGCTTCTATCCATTTTTATCCTCACCTGCTTGCATTTCTCAGCCATTTTCTCCTCACCTACTTGCATTCTTGAGTGCATGTCGCACGACCAACTCAAAAGCAGAAAAAAATTTCTTCTGCTGCCTCCTCCCTGTCCAGAAAATCCATCCCTCTGTGTCTGCTCTGTCCATGACCAGGTTTTCTTTTGAGTGCTGCAGAAGAAAACTTGCGTTCAACGCGACTACGTCGTCCTCAGTCCTCACTACCGTATTCTTTAATGTACAGAACGTGCGATCTACAGATCTTTTACTGGCAAAACTGACTCCAAACAAAAGAATCACGACAGAATAAAGGAATCTCTTCTAAACTCTATGTAGAAATCCGTCAAAAGCTGTGCCTGCTGAGTCCTCAACGAGATTTGTTAGCACGACAGAAGGAAACGTACAAAATCGTTCGCAACAGCATTTTTTTTTCTAAGTGACAGTGAGCTGTGTGTTGATCTCTTCACATTGGATAATATTTGGAGAGAAGCAATCTGCATTAACCCTTAAAGGATGGATGGATAATTGTGGCTTGCCCTGCCTGTAGCAGTCTACAATGTTTTGCACATGGGCATTAGTAGTATTGCTTCAAAAAGTTGGAAAAGTCAACAGTGCATGGTGCCCTTATGAAAATTGCAAGAAGGGCAACTTGGGAGCTAACACCATGTTTCTAAATCTTATCACAATTTGGGTTACAAAAAAAAATGAATGCATCTCAAGAGGTAATTTTTTGAATGGACCATGTGTTTATGGTCACTTCTGAAAAAAAATCAAATGAAAAACAACTTTTTTGTGAGTCACAAAATCTTTTTTCAGAGCCGGAGGACATTTTTTGTCCTCCTCGACGTTTAGGGATTAAGGCAGCAACATCCACAACCGTTAAATTAAGGGTTTTGAACATGATAATTATTAATAAACATCTAGCAAATTATAGGATCCTATTTAAGAGAGAAAAATAACAAGTTTGCACTTTCCAATGTATTAAGTGATATTATGAGAATAAGTTGTGAATTTTTAAAGAGCAAATTGCAATTGCACCTAATACCAACACTAAGGTTTCATGTTCACATGTTGTACATTCTTGTAATTACATCTATTCACTTCCACAACTTTTCCAAGATTTTAAAGGTGATGGTTATGGGTACAATGATGGTTAAAGGTGTTGCTACCTTAGCCAAAATCTGTCAGAGTTGGCAAAACTTTGCCAAGAAAAAAAGTACTAATTTGCGATATATTGAATACACAACTTGGAGGTCATTGCTAGTAAAATCAAGGGAAAATTTCATGGATACCCCTGAAGTTTGTCATGTTTTCATAGATACTCTTATTTGCTCAGAAATGTCTCAAATACCCTTGGACCAAAATTTTCAGATCTTTGTTTTGCTGTGCATGTCACTTCCCTTCTTCTTTTGTGCGCACAAAAAAGGGAAGTGGCATGCACAACAAAACAAACACCTGAAAATTTTGGTCCAAGGATACTTGTGAAATTTCTGAAAGAGCAAGGATATCTATGAAAATATGGCAAACTTCAAGGGTATCCATGAAATTTTCCCTAAAACCAACTCAAGCAAAGACTTGCTTTGTTACTAAATAGTGCATTTAGGTTGCCTTATCTTGAAAAGTTACCTCATGACTCATTGCTTGACCACTTGGAGGTGCACGCAACTCCATAAATACTAGAATTTTACATGTTTTATTGCTTGGAAAATGTTAGTATGCTTTTCCCGCAACTTTGTTATTGTTGATAGGCCCTTTAATAATTGTTCATTATGATGATTATTGATGAAAATGATTGTAGTATTAGTAAGTACTTATATAGTGTAAAATGTTGAAAAATAGAGCGGGGTAACTGAAATGTAATATTTAGTGTAGCTTTAAAAGCCAATGTGACATTGATTCTAGTGCAAGATTTTCACTTTGAACCAATGAGCAAGTAGATGTGAAATGTGAAAAACAATAGAAAGTCAGCCAAACTAGATGTCAAAAAAAATTGGTTGAAATTCGAATCAATTGAATAAAAACCAAGTAGAATTTTTGGAAACTTCTAATTATTGTATAAATAAATAAGCAATTTCTGGTGCATGATTTAAAATAACCGGTTGAAAATAAGAAATGTGAGATTTTTATGAAGAAAGCTCAAAATCTTCCCGGACATGACTTGGAACAAATTGTGGAATGAAGAGTCATTTTGTACCGCAATCGTCCAATGAAGATTTCCAAATAGGCCACGTTGGTTTTTTGATGTTTTCATATTAGTGTAGTCACATCAGTGTGCAATATCACCTAAGCTTAGAACAATCATAATGTGGCAACTGTATTCCAGGACATTACGCATTCCTCAAATTTATATTAACCCCTAAAGGGCCGTTGTCCCTACGGGGATAGGTGGGAGTTCGGGCATGTATCTTTGGATAAGCTACTTTGTGTAATTTTCTGAAATTTTTATTAAAAATGGGGAATTCAAAACTCTAAATGGGCATCTAATTTTTTCCTCATTCACACAAATATTGAAGAAGTTCCGCAAGAATTTCTGAAATTTTGGGGATGACTGCCCGCTTGGGCAACCCAAAAACTTCTTTCAAAATTAATTAATTTTTAAATTAAAATTTGAAATTGGTTTTTTATATTTTTTTAACAAGTGAGAAGATTTGAATCATTCAATTTTAATCAATGAGATTAAAGTTATGAGGAGTTTTTGTTTGCAAGCAATTATGGATTCTCTACTCTAAAATAAACTTTGAAGTCCTTTATTTTACTCAATTTTCAATATTTTGGAATAAAAATTAAACCAAAGGAAGTAGATTGTTTATCACAACATTATCACCGTTGAGATTAGCATTTTTCATTTCCGTAATTAAATTCTTAACAATTTAGTGTTTTGACTCATTCTCTACTTTTTACTTACTATTTTTTCCCATGTGTTGTATAGTTCCAATTGATTTGAAAATTCTCTAACACATAGCTAACTTGATCTCTTACATGGGAAAAATAAAGCGCAAAGTTGCATAGAGCAACTTTTTTGTTATAAGAGTGATCAAAGGCTTCTGAAATTTTTGGGCAGCATGAAAAAAAACTTTTCTTTTCACTTGAGATGTAAATATCTCACTCATGTCCATCTGAAATGACCTGATTTTTTTTCCACAAGTACCTAATCTAGTCTAGGGCAAGATTATATAGTTGGATTTCCCAAATTTAAAAAAAAAAAATTACCTTCTTATTGACCTCCCCAAAAGTGGCAGTTTTTAGTGATTTTCACTGAAAAAATGACTTGGTCTTTTAGGGATTAACCCCTAAAGGACGCAGTGTTGCGCTACAACCAGTCAAATACAAGATATTTTTCTTGTATTTGGGATAGATTCACATCTTTACTATATTTGAGATCAACAAAGAAATTGGAGAATAGATCAAAGCAATTCTAATGACCTACTTGAGATCCCAAATTAAAACTTCTTATTGGTAGCAAATATTGATTATACGGCCGCGTATATACTATGCCATGTCGTCCTTTAAGGGTTAAGTTACAAAATGTGCATACAATTTAGAGGCAATCAATATACTACACCCAATGATGATATTTAGTGTTGGCAACGTTGATTACAATCTATAAAACTAAATGTCATCAACACTACTGAATACTGAATATAGTTATCAACATTAAATTGCAACATGAACAATATAATTGTCAATAGAACTTTTAACAAAAAAATTTAAATAGTATCATGGCAATTTAGCTTGCATTATAGTATTCAACATTAACACTCATTATCAACTAAATGGGAATTAGAGTGAGTTAAATGATAAGATAAATGACATTGTAAATATCACTAAATATCATTATTAATGCATTGCTCTTAACTTAAATTTCTTCCAATAGATGTTTTCTTAAAAATGCAGTGTTTTTAGCTTTGATATTATTTTAACTTGTGCAAACTTAGAGCATCATCAACCCAAGACAAGATATGGGACATTTCTATTGGTGAGGGCAACTTGTGTGGGAGAATGAGGTACTTTTAGAACTCCAACACAACCATGTTAGCAATAACCAAGAGGGGGCCTTGTCAAAACGATCTCCTTGGACGCCAAATTTGCTTGTTTCCAAGTGCTTTGAAAATTTCATTGTAACATTTGCTTGAATGACACGTTGCTTGCAATAGCTTGTAACTTCTCAACAACAATTTTGCAAGGGTTGGCAAGTGACTAGATCTTTTGGTACACGCATTTGCAATGGGAGTTATAGTTGGAGTGAAAGAATTTATTTAGTGAATGAGACTGCAAAATTGCAGGACAAGAAAGTGCGCAAAAGCGGCTAGTTCCCAGTCCAAAACCTGCAGTGATCTCTTGATTGATGGTGCTCTTAGAGTTGATGAGGGGCACATCGAGGGGCATGTGCCTTGCAGGGAAGACTGAAAAACTGCCCAACGGCAAGTGAACATGGTGTTGTTGCATGGCATATGGAGGCCCTCCTCAATAATATTAGAGACAAAATGTTCAAATTTTGAACACCAATTTCATACATACAAATACTTGATTTTTTCATCCATCCACACTATACTAGATTTTTTTAAAATGTCAATAAAATACTCATAGAATATAAGTGCTCAATGTTTTCTTTGCAATTGTTTTGTAGTTCAAAGGGTACAAGTGTATTTCACCTCAATTTTCCAGTTCAAAAAATAAGTCTTTAAAAAATGACTTCAATAAGTAAGTTCAATTCAAAATGTAAATAGGATCTAAATTTTTAACCACAAACAATACTAAAAGTTCAAAAAGAAAATCTTGTTGAGAAATTACTAATATACAATTCATCATCAATTCTAGAAAGAATTTTGAGCTACATATTTCAAGTTTGATTGATAAAGATTGGCACTCGCAATGGTGGATTCAACCAAATGGATATAATTAATGAGTCATAATCTCAGACTTTTTGCTTGAAAGTCACTTTTACATTGTTCTTCTAGATGAAAATTAAACACATTTTCACATTCGTGGAAATTTAACATATACCTTGATATTTAATTGATTAAATTCAACGTCATGACCATTAAATTTCGAAGCTTATGCAGATTTTGCTTTTTAAATTACAATATCTGCACACCAAAGCCTTGGGAATATCTAAACAGTATATCGACTAATTTTCTTATTTTTTTGTAACGATACATAATGCGAAAATCACAAAACAAAATTTAAAAGAAAAAAGAAAAACATTTCTAGCTATTCCAAATTAAAGATAAAAAAAAGCATTCCTTTAATTACAATAGCTAACTCAACTCTTGACCCATGTCCAAATGATCGAGAGGGTCCAATTAAAAATGAGTCAGGAAAGGTGTCAAAGCATTTTGTAAGATGAAGTTCAAGTTCCATCTTTTATTTAAGGTAGATGAATTTCATAGTGACTATTTTTCTTGACTACATTGATCTTTGTGATTCTTGGTCAATTTTTCACTGTGATTGTCTGTTCAATCACACATAGGAAAATCCTTCTGAGCTTAAGTGAAGTCTAACAATGTCATTTGTACATCACATGCAAAAGCTATATAAAATCAAAATCAACCAAGAAATTTCTAAAATTTGGATCTTATATTTGACATTATTAAGTTGAACATTTTACAACACTAAAAGAAAGATGGAAACAAACAATTGGTCCACAACAATTACAAATGTTCTAAACAATTAGAATTGAGTCATTTCATAGTCATTGTATGGTTGATATGGACAATTGCAATTATTATGAACATTTGCAATTGTTGTAGACTAGTTGTTTAGGACATGTTTTTTCTTTTGGTGCAATGCATGTAAATTTACCATTGAACATCCTCCAATGAATATCAACATATAGTGTAAATGTTTTAGGACTTGCTTTTGGGTTTCTTTACCTTATTTCATTAAATCAAAAATAAATGCACTCACCTCAACCTGTGGATTATCTTACCTTAAGGTGGAAGCACCCATAGCCAACAACGCCCCATACCCAATTGCTATTTCCAAACTTGGTGCTTTGGAATGTGCTCTTTTATCTTTTTCAAGGTTGGGACCACTTAAGTCATGCCACGTGTCCCAAAGCAAAGTAGGAAGTAATGAGCAAAAAGTAATTTGATTATTATCGGAATTGCATGAGTTTAAAGGTTGACAATGGGTTTAAAGCACTTTTTGACTCCAAAATTCATAATTATTTTAAGTTTTGCATACACAATTATGAAAAATTTGCAATCCCAATATTTCTTATCTTACTACACAAGAAACATTTACTGCCTCAAACTCTTTGTAGTTTGTTGCAAAATTGTTTAAATTATGAGGTATGGGTGCTTCCACCTTACCCCAACAACAGCAATGTCTCCTAAAAATTTGAGCTTCCTTAGTAAATATATCCCACGTTTCTCATTTTCAACCAATTCTTTCAATGCATGCACCATATGTTGTTTGTATTCTCTTACTATAATTAACCCTTTAGTGACCGTCAACCATTTGGGGGGGGCACCTCAAATTTTTGCTATACGATCTACAAAACACATTCAAGGACAAAATTTGTGTTTCTAAAATCAAACTAGACCAGACATATCAAAGCTATAAACTTTGGTAACATGAATATAAAAAAAAAAAAATTGATCTATCAAAACGATTCAACTTGAGGATTGTGAGAAGCTTGATGATCCAAAAAAACTTGTTGTGCAAAAACGTGAGACACTCTAACTAATTAGTGTCAATTGTGCAATTGAAACTTTTGATAATGGTAAAATTTGTAGAGAATGTCATATTAGGTAAATTGGGAAAAACAAAGGTACCATTTTGTACTCCACCTCAAACCCAAAAAGTTACCTCAAACTAGATTCAAAAGTATCAAATTCTGTCTAAGCCACTAAGATTTTTTCCCTCACAATTTTCTCCTCTTAGGTGAGGGCACGTTTACAAAAAAAACACTAGAGCTCAATTTGGGGTGATCACTCCAAACCCAAAAGTCCCAAATTGTCCACTTTTGCCCAATTTACCTAATATGAGCCTCTGAGGCTATTGCCCCATTCTAGGTTATTGCACTTCTAAAAAAATACAAAATTCAAGTCAATTTGTGCATTTCATGGCATGATTTGTGAAATTGAGCTTTGGAAGAATACAAACGTGGCTACACATATACAATTGGATACATCATGTATGGAACATGTTTCCACAAAATCCAATTGGTCAATATCATCTACATTGGGTGTCATTTGAGGTACAAGGTCCCACATTTAGCATTGCAAACCTTTGGAGCCTAAGATTTCATGGAATACGCAATGTTGTAGCTAAAATACGCCACAAGTAGAACTTCTAAATAAACCATGCATCTTTTGCACAACTACTAGAGAGTTAGCACCGGATACTTTGGGTGCAATATGTGAACTTTGGGGCCACGTCACGGTTGCACTGAATTAGTATTTCATTTGCTATACCCGTATGAGATTCCCAACTTCATATGTAAAACTCGCATAGCTACCGTGTTTCTTTATGCCTTGTTTTGAAATTTGTTCCAGCAAGAGCACACGCTAAACCCCCAACTCTGTTCCGTTCTGTGTTTTTGCAAATTAAATAGAACAAAGATGACAAGAACCATAGAGTACCAAAATCAACCCAAAAGTGGTCAACCGGGCACTAAAGAGTTAAGCATATTTTGAAAAACTAGGCCGATTTTTATCCGGTTGGATTCAAATTTCTCAACCAATTCTTTGACATTTCATTCAGCTGACTTTCTATTGTTCTCCGGATCTTCCCGCTCATTTATTGACAAACAAGAAAAGATTGCACTCATGCTCCGTATGAGGGGTTCTCATGAAATTCTAGAATTGCTCGTAACGGCTCAAACAAAACAACTTTGAAAGTCTCGAGATTTTTGAACAGAAAGCCACAAAACTTTTGAATGTGGTTGTAAAAGAGCCTGCGGATTATTAAAACGGTTGTACAGTTAAAGGAAAATAGTATTGTTGCGAAATGGTGTAATTGATCCGTCGGGGGATAACAGGCCCCCCCCAAAAAAAAAAAAAAAAAAAAACGTGTACTCAGAATAATTATCACGGGAAGAGGGAGAATGCAGTCTATTGCTAGAAAAACTTCAAAGTGATTGAAAAATGTACTGAGTAAGTAATGTATATGTATATGTATATGCATTTTTCTATAAAACGTTGATCTACACCATTCTATGTAGCTATCAATATGTTTTTTTCTAAAGTACAAACGATGTAAAGAGAAGATTGGAGTTAAGGGAAGATGGGAGTAAAGGGAAATAAAATCATTTTATTTTACATCCTACTCAAAATTAAGTCTTTTCTCCCTAAGTAGATTAATCGATTAATTTGAGGTGCAAGAATGTGACATATCACACTTGGATGAGACTGTGTTTTAGAGATGTGTCCCACAGAAATTGTCCTCTCTAGTGGAACTCCACAGTCCACACATAATTGTTATTTAAAAAAGTAAAAGGTAAAATTGACTAGTGGATGATTGAGGTGACCCCACTTGAATATATGATACTTTAAATTTTAGAAAATATAATGAACATCAATTACATGGTGTGTTTTGTGACTAGCGCAACTACTCCAAAATTGGAGTTTGATCTCAAAGTGCATTTATTAATTGGTTTGAGTAATGCTCTTGCTATAATACGTCTATAATACGTCACAATAAGGTAAAAGCAACACACACAATTTTTTTTTATAAAGATTGTCCATTGTCCTAGGGCTTCATTCATATGTGTTTTTTTCAAGAAAAATAACTTGAAAGACAACAATTGGTTTTGGGTGATTGAAAGTGATCTCACTTGGAGTTTGTGAGTTACTTAATGAATGATTTTAGAGATAGTGTATATCCTCAACTTCCACCTAGGAACTGATTTTTTTCTTCTTCCATAATAAATTGATTAATTAGTTTAAAATACAGTAATGTTATATGCTAATATTGGGTGATTCCATGTTCTTGAAATTCATCCTAATAGGTTTACCATCTTGTCGTAGGACTTCACATGATTGTTTTTTAGCTAATTAAATTCAAACAAAATCGTGAATTGGAGGATGATTAAACAAATGCCACTGGTATCTTGAGCCAACGAAGTTAGACGAGGTCCAAGCTGTTGATTGGATGACAACATATATTCCCACATTGGCAAGCAGTTTTTTTATTGATTATGTGTGACTAAGAAAAACCAAGTGAAGGTGTAGGAATGCCTCATTGTGAAAGAAACCACAAATGTACTTGATATTTTCCATGTATTGTCATCAAAATTTTAACCACATCCTATGAATGAGTTTTTTCATCCAAAAACAATACAGTGTACAATTGGAAATCTCTCAACAATATACGTCTAGTATTGTATTTCATGGCATATTTGGAACTAAGCCAGTGAGAACTTCCAAAAATTACTTTTAGTTGGTCACAAAAGGACAGTGATCATCTCACTGTCATAGTTAATTGCCAAATTTGAGCAGGTTCTCATTCGACACAAACTTTCTACAAAACGCAAATTTTATCTTTAAACCATGCTAGTCAAGTTTGATGATACTTCGTGTGATACTTCTTTTGCCAAAGAGTCACACCTCAGTGCATATGTATCTCTTGATCCACCATTTTTTATTCTAAATATTACTAACATTAACCTCACACAAAAACCTGTCTACATGGCAAACTTACATATTAGCTCACAAATTGGAAACTATTTAAGAGCATCCCCAATGTAGCAGTAACCCAGGCTACATAAAAGTTGTCAGATAAGTTAGTGCTGGACTGCGGCATAGTTAGAGGGCACGGGCTCTTTTCATCTTGTCATCCCCCAATGCACATAGACTTCTAACACTCTATAAACACAATTATTTATAGAGTATTCTTCATGCATTTCTTAAGTGTTTATATGAGGACTTTCATGGCAAAAACATTTGAAATTATGTCAAGGTTAGAGAATCATACACTCTAGAGAGGTGTTTAGGACTCTCCAAAGAGTGCAAATATCCAGGGGTGAGGCTCTCGTGTGGCAAGGCTTCATGTTGCACAAGCTTACTGCATTTGGGCCAAATTTTTCTGACAAGTCTTGTATGCCCCTTTCCCAAGCCTCTTTACGGCTGCACTCAGGGATGCTCTGATAACAAATAAGTTTGATGGCAAACCTATTTTGATTGTGCATGGAAAGTCATGCTTAGATTCATATAACCTTAAAGCTCAATGAGATGGTCACCCGTCATCAATCTCCACCAAATTCACACTTTTATAATGTTGGGCGTCAAATTCTAAAAATCAACCCTTAAATGCCAAAGGGGACGATTTTTTTGGGACGATTTTTGTCCCCACAAATACACGGGACCATGTGTACCCACGGTAGCACCTAGCATTTAAGGGTTAAACTAGAAGTTGGAAAAGTTGGATTTTCAAAAAGTGGCTGAAATTTATGAACAACCAATAGCGTCACTTAAAGTTGCCATGTTTGGCTATCAAAATGTTTTAAAGAAAGCGTTGAATTTATGGGTGATTTTCATAAGATTGGAATTTATTTTTTGTGCTTTTGCCTTCAAGTAGCCATTGGCAAAAACCAAAAACTCAAATAGACAACCAACTTGAAACAAGGGTCTCATAATACTCTTGTAGTTTTCTTCTTCAACACTCCATGTGTACTATCCTCCAACCTGAAATTCAAATATTAAGGCTTGCTAATGTAATGTTTAAGAACATCACACCTTTACATGCAAAGGAGGTTTAACAATCACTATACTTTAACCCCTAAAGGATTGAGCTATTTTTTTTTAGTGAAAATCACTCAAAATTGTCACTTTTGGGGGGTCAATAAGAAGGTAATTTTTTTTAAAAAATTTGGGAAATCCAACCACAGGATCTTGCCCTAGACTAGATTAGGTACTTGTGGAAAAAAATTTAGGTCATTCAAGCTGGACATGAATGAGATATTTACATCTCAAGTGAAAAGAAAAGTTTTTTTCATGTTGCTCCAAAGTTTTAAAAGCCTTTGACCATTCTTACATGAAAATAATTGCTCTACGCAACTTTGCTCTTTATTTTTCCCATGTAGGAGATCAAGTTAGCTATGTGTCGGAGAATTTTCAAATCAATTGGAACTACACAACACATGGGAAAAATCAATAAGTAAAAAAGAAGTAGAGAATGAGTCAAATCACTAAATTGTTAAGAATTTAATTATTAAAACAAAAAATACAAATCCTAATGGTCAAAATATTGTGATAAACAATTTACTTCCTTTTGTTTAATTTCTTTTCCAATATAATGAAAATTGAGTAAAATAAAGGACTTCAAAGTTTATTTTAGAGTAGAGAATCCATAACTGCTCGCAAACAAAAACTCCTCATAACTTTGATCTCATTGATTGGAATTGAATGATTCAAAGCTTCCAATTTCAAATTTAAATTAAAAAAAAAAAAAAAAAATTTAAAGAAGTTTTTGGGTTGCCCAGGCGGGCAGTCCTCCCCTACTTTTCAGAAATTCTTGCGTAACTTCTTCAATATTTGTTGGGATGAGGAAAAAATTAGATGCACGCGTAGATTTTTGAATTCCTCACCTTCAATAAAAGTTTCAGAAAATCACACAAAGTAGCTTATCCAAAGGCATATGCCCAAACTCCCACCTGTCCCTCAAAGGGACAATAGTCCTTTAGGGGTTAATGAGAAATGCTCCAAGCCCCTCAAAGTGTTCTCATGACACTCAATACCAATTTCAAGCAAGTGAACCATTAAATTACTATTCATCCTAACTTTAATGAGCTTTATTCTATATTCCACTTGATGATTGATCAACTAACTATTATGAGGCATATTTGATGAATAAGGGTGGGGGACAAAAAAATTGAGAGCTTTTCAAAAGTAGATGTAATTCCTTAACGCATTAAATTTGACAAAATAAGGGTGTGGCTGCTCTAAGAGCATCTCTATTTGACCTTTCAACAAAGGCTTGCGACATGATTCTGCCAATTGTTTATATTTTGGGCCGCTTTTTGAACCCTGCTTCTCTTGTTTTTAATCCTACATTTTCACAAAGACAGTATTTTGCTTTGTTTTCTTGGTGTTTTGCTTGCATCTTTTGTAATTGTTTTCAACTTGTCATTGTTATTTTAATTTGTGTCTTTTGATGTTTTAGGGTGTGTTGCAGAGAGGGATGGAGGACAAGATGGTGGAGGACAAGATGGTGGAGGACAAGATGGATGCAAATGTCATTCACAACTCCGGTCTCCAGTCTACATGTTTGCCAATGACATGTTACCACCAGTTCCCCATCTTTGCCATGAAGGTGGACTGGAGATGCTCTAAGCTCAAAAAGCAAATGAGTGAAAACCATTGCATGATGGTGGGGGAGGGTAACCGGAGTGGTTGGAAAAATATGGGGACCGAGTACACAAGATATGGGATCCTCATACAAATAGGCCTCGTGCCTACCACTCCCACCAGTACTCTCCACACCAGTTGCTGTCCAATGATGAAAATTCGTTGAAATTGGGGGAGTGCCTCATAAGTCATGGTTTCCATGTGTTGCTCCAGTTTCGAAAGTACAAACAACACTGAGTTACCCAGTCCCCCTCCCCAAGGATCCCAACTTCCCAAGTACACATAACTCTCCATACCATTCAGTATCATGCAGAGAGTTTGACTCTGCAAAAAAAAAAATGCATGCCTGCCAGCCAGCCATTCAGTTCCACCATACACAAAGCTCTCATCACAAATCTCCATGCATGATTTTGGGATACAAAAATCAAAAAATCAAAAAACTATGAAGGCATGGTTACTGTATAAGCTTGGCAAGAAGTCAACATGCACAAGAATGATTCAAGTACAGAGTATGGGCCGAAGCAAGCTTGAAGTCCTTACTTCAAAACTCCAACCGACCATGACTCAATGCCTGGCCACACCAAACTAAACATGCGTTTTGTAAAAAAACAAGTGGACTGCGTTTACTTCTGTGTGTAAAAGTAGATTTTTTGATTTTCTAGGTTCACTTTTAACACATTATTTGTTAAATTGGAAAAAATAGAGGTATCATTTTGTACTCCACCTTAAATCTAAAAAGTCACCTTAAACCAAATTCAAAGGTATCAGATTCAGTTTGAGCCACTAAGATTTTTTCCCTCGCAAATTCCTCCTCTCAAGTGAGGACACGTGTACCCAAAAAAACGTTGAGCTTGATTTCTGAAGGCCTCTTGAAACCTTCAAAAGTCCCAAAATGTAAGCTTTTTCCCAATTTAACAAATAACGCGTTTTTTTTGGTATGTTCAAAATTGACGTTTTTGAGAATTCACAAATTGGCGTCTCAAACCTTTTACCCTAAAATGGTGGAGAGATTATCTTTATTATAACAATACATGAAATCTTGGAAAAACAATTGACTTCTAGTTTTCCAAATATACAAGTTATTTCTTCATCCATTTTAAACTGATTGTTTTGGATTGTGTGGCCCCGGCATCAAACTTACTCAAACCTTTGGACAAGCCAAAACCTTGTCTTTTCTATCTCAAATTTTAATCATCCAAAAACCTTTCTTTTCTGCTTTTGATCTGCTCACTTTCATCAACATTTCAACTATATTTTATTAGATAGACGCGGGTGTCTTTAATACATGTGAAGGGATAAGGTTACATTTGAAACTTAGTAAGGTAGAAGGGCTCATGGTTTTTTACACAAATTACAATGATCGAAGTGTTTGTCTTTTGTTTACAGAAATTGAGCTAATTGAAGGATTCGCATTGTTTCTTTATGAAATGCAATGAACACTAGATGTATTGTGCAAATGGAGATTTGGTGCTTTACTGTTACATGTAGTAGTTTTCATATGTTTTTGGGTTGTATTTTATGTTAAAATCAAGCTACTTTTTGTGCAATTGTTAATGTAAAAGATTATATGGCTTTATGGTTTTATATAAAATATGTTTCTTTTCTTTTTCTTTTTCTTTTTAAGTGCAAGATGTAGCAAACTAAGGTTGACCATGAGGTTGTTACAAAAACCTTGCTTGCTTGTTTTGGTTTTTATGGCACCTCATTAATAATCCCTTGGTCACCGATGCATCCAAATAACTAAACTAATAAGCATCAAAACAGCAAACAATCATAAAAAAATCAAATTACATCCTTGAGTTTTAGACCCCAAAAAAATACATTGAATTTGTAGAGCAAGTTTGTACCCTACAAATGTTTAGTTTTTTATTGAATAACGTGAAACCTAAATTTTGCAATTAGAATCATATACATAACTAAAAACCAATTAAATTTGATGTAGAAGGAAAAATCAATTAAAATAAATTAAAATCAGTAAAGAAGGAAAAACCAATTAAAATAAATTAAAATCAGTAAAGAAGGAAAAATCAATTAAAATTATGTACACATGAAAATTAATTGGGGTACACATGTCATTCAACCTAAAATTAAAAGGGATACATGTGTCACTTTGTCATTGGTTCAAAAAAATAATCAGATGGGTGTTTATGGTTGCCACCCACCCACCCCTTATTTGTGTTTGTTTGACATTAGTTTGACTTACTATGAGATATTTGAAATCTATTTATTGTCTCTGTATTTTTATTTGTATTTTGTATCCAAGAGCACCAATGGCCGAGATTGTTTCTCATGATGACAATCAACGACTACGGTTTACGTTTTTAATTGTAGATCAACGGCATTGGAGAGGGGTGGGAATTTTTTTTGGATAGTCACGTGGTTCATTCTCAGTGAATTTTTTTTATAATTTTTCCCAGTCGGGTGGTTGGCCTTTTTCAGGAGATAGTGAAGAAAGGAAGACAAAAGATAGTGATGAGTGATGACTATAGAAGAATCTCAATTGACAAACAAATATAAACAGGAATGGGCACTTAACTGAAAAATACATTTTGTAATCTAACCCCTAAAGGCCCAAGCAGTTTTCTCTAGTGAAAATCATTGTTAACTGTCACTTGGGAAAAATGAATAGAAAAGTAGGAAATAAAGTTTGTTTTTGCAAATCCAACCATAAGATCTTGCCTTATACTAGAAGAGGTATTTGTGAGAAAAAATCAGGTCATTCTAGATGGAGAGGAGGGAGACATTTATATCTAAAGTGAAACAAACAATTTCTTTTTGTGCTGTCCAAAAAAATTTAGAAGCCTTTATCCACACTTACATGAAAAAAATTACTCTACACAAAGTTGAGGTTTATTTTTTCCATGTAGCAAACCAAGTTAGGTATGTGTGGGAGAATTTTCAAATCAATTGGAACTATACAACACATGGGGGAAAATAGTAAGTAAAAAGTAAAGAATGAGTCAAATCACTAAAGTGTTAAGAATTTAATTATTAAAAAGAAAAAAAATCCCAACGGTTATAATGTTGTGATAAACAATCTACTTCCTTAGGTTTAGTTTTTTTTCCAAAATATTAAAAATTGTGGAAAATAAAGGACTTCAAAGTTTATTTTAGAGTAGAGAATCCATAACTGCTTACAAACTAAAACATCTCATAACTTTCATCTCATTGATTGAAGTTTAATAATTCAAAACTTCCCACATATAAAAAATCTAAAGAACCATCAGATTTCTATTTTTAGAAAGTACCAGTTTTTAAGAAGTTTTTGGGCTGCCCGGATTGCCCTCCCTCCTTTGGGCAGCATAAATTCTTGCATAACTTCTTTGTCAAATATTGGAATGACAAAAAAAAAGATTGCCGGGTAGGTCTTGGAATTCCCCACCTTCAATAAAAGTTTAAAAGAATTACAAAAACTATATTAGCTATAGATACATGCCCGGAATCTCAACTGTCCCCCGAGGGACAGCTGGGCCTTTAGGGGCTAAAGGCAACAATTATGTAAGCTTCAATTTCAAGCAGTTTCAAATTTCTACACTCTTTTATACGACAACTGACGCTTGGAATTTGTATAATGAGCAATTCAATTACAAATGAGCCCAAAGAAGAAAAATTTGTCTATTTTACTGTAAGAAGTTTCAATTGCCAGAAAGGAAAACTCATAATTGTTGTTCAGGGTTTTTTTTTTTTTTTGTATTTGTCAAGGTAGAGCAACCTGCACCCTGGACCTCATAAAGGTAAGGAAAAATTACCTATAATTGGAAAGAATGAACTAGGTGTGCTTGTTCATCCAATACATTTGCTAATATAAGCTACTTTCATCCAAAAAATAGCAAATTTGGTGTTTGAGGAAGGAGGGACTTGGTGAATTCATCCACTTTTTTTTTGAAATTTTTTAGTGTATTGAGAGCCAATGACAATTATAGGTAAGATTTTGGCAAAAATTTACCAAAAAAAAAACCCTGTTGTTGTTGATTCATTATAGGATGGCACCATTTACTTGAAGGTGTTTCAAAAATGGTGACTATATATACATCATAGAGGTTTTGAGTACTTTAGATATTTCAAGATTTGCAATGGGTTATTAACCATCAATAAGATGACCAAACACCTTTTTTGTTACTTGTCAAGTTTGAATATAAAAACTATCTATATTTGAACTCAATAGACATCATTCAATTTTTGCTACAACAAACATTAAAAAAATGGATCTATCAGGCATTTCTAAAGGTAACAATTAAACAATAAAGAACTTCACTATATAATTATTGTAATTTCAAAACGCCCCAAAATTTTGATTGTAGAAAGTTTGAAGTCATTAGAAGGCCTCTACTTATGCATTTTGAGAACACAAATTTCTTTTAACCTAGTTACAAATTATGAAATTTTTGGTGCATTTTTAAATGTATCCAACTCAGTGGGTTTTTGTCAATTGGGATCATTTTACATTTGACAATGACACAATTGCTATAAGCAATGATAGATGTTACTAATATCTATGTATGCACATTTACTCTTGAAGACTATTGAGTATAATTGTGTTGGGATTTAATCATTTGTTCAACAAAACAATATTGCCACTTGTACTTTAAGTTCAAATTGATAACTATGAAGGATATGGAATGAATCAGGTGCTCAAATCATGGCAAGGACAAAGGAAGATGAAGTGCTTTATGTATTAGAACAACTATAAAATTAATAAAGATAAGTAAATTGTGCAACAACCTTTTGTAATGCACATAGAAATGTACAAAAATTTCATTGTTCTATTTGGAGAAACATAAGATTGACATTGATGAAAAGAACTACAAGCATCATTATTGGCAACTTGTTATGAGACTTGTTGCTAGGTGAGGTGATATCAAGGACATGGATAATCATTTGCATTACAAGATGCTTGTGAAGTTGTGAAGATTTTTTTAGAATTTAGTGCATTTGTTGGAATCAAGAAAATGTTCATTAATTTTTACAATACATCCTTTGGCATCTTTTAGTACTATAACACAATTTGTATCTCCTTAAAATCAACCTTACTTTATGCATATCTTGTGTTTGTTTCAAAAATATAAAGTTGATTTAGTTGTGATGAGATTGTTACAAAATGTTCTAATTTCATAATTGTTTATTCAAACAATATTTTTTATCCCTTGCAACTTGTGCATCCAAGGCATTTCTTTTGTTTGCCAGATTCCAATTGTCAAGAGGGCATTTGATAATAAATAGAGGGATCAACATAGATTGGTGTGATTCTATCAATTTTTCGCAAGTTTGGCTCTTGTTTGCTAGAAAAAAAATGTGTTACATTGGACTGACTTGACACTTTGCAATATAGGCAATTTAAAATTATTAAATTTCTGAAATGTGCAATTTTAAAATTTCTATTTCTTGTGTTGCCAAAATAATAAATTTCAAATATGTATCATAATAATTACTTCAGTGCTATCAACATTATAAACAACATCGAATTATATTTAAATTAACTTGAATATAAAAGCCACCTTCTAAAACTCTTGATATTTGTAAAAAATTACATAAGCACTCTTTCGAAAAGTGCCAATTCCAATTGTTTAGAACTGTTGTTTTTCTAACCCTCCTTTCATCCATGATAATGGTACTCGTGAACTAATATTTAATATACGGCCATTGTTTTGTTTATGGTTTTGTTCTTGTATCCCAAAAGAATATAATACATAAAATAAAAAGCTGCCACAAGTGACATATTTCCTATTTCTAGAACCTGAGACTATTCATTAACTTGAAAGTTTTGTGAAAGTGCCAAGTTATGAAATTAATTAATAAAACTTAAAGGCCTCTCCAAATCAAACTTAAATAAATAAATTTTTGTAAAGAAGATGATAATTTTTGGAGAGATCTTCAAAAAATTTGAAAGTTAATTAATATTTAATGTGATGTCTCTAAATCAACCAATGTCCAAATCAAAAAAAATACAAAAAATTACAAATTATTTTGAAAGTGTGTCCTTGTCTATTATATTTTTCATCTACATGCCCCTATTTGAAATTTTCCCATCTATCCTTATAAAAAAATGCCCACTCTCCATAGTGTATTTTGTGTGTGTGTGTGTGTTTGTGTTCGTGTGTGTCTGTCAGTTTGATAATTAGAGATTGGCCAAGGGCCATGGGGCAAATTGAAAGGATAATGGCATGGGTGTTGGGTGTGAAAAGGCAAACCCATTGGACTTTTTTCCAACTTGGAATTGAAATTCAACTACAAAGAGGTGGGGAGGGAGAGATGAAGAGACAAATTGATTTGAAATCCAAATTCAAACAATAAGGAGGTAAATGAAAGGGCATCTTTGTAATTGTTTAAATTTAATTGTGCCTCATTGGATATTTTTTAATTTAATTTTAGAAAATATCAAATTTCTTTGTACTCTTTTTATGAATGGCATATATTTCTTTTTACTAAATTAACTTCAAACAAACATTGTAGTTTGCTTAGATGATTAGAAAATCTATATTAGAATTATTTAATTTTAGTTATTTAGATTGATTTAATACCAATCTTTTCTTTTAAATGAAATTTCTACTAAAAGTTTCAAGTTGAATTTCTCCAAAAAAATGCTAAATGGGGTTGCAAACTCATGTACTTATGCTAAATGGCAACATCACATTTACCTCTGCTATGCTAAATGGGACTACCTCCTTCTTTAATAAATTTTTTTCTTATTTTTTTCAAAATCCCCCAACTCAAATCCCACAACACCATGATAGACGAGTCTTGAGACCATTTTGCAAGAGCAAAATGGGATCAGGACTAGTCTATCCTTATAAAAAAATGCCCACTCCATGTAGTGTATTGTGTGTTTGTGTGTGTTTGTGTGTCGGTTTGATAATACGTGATTGGCTGAGGGCCAAGGGGCATTAAGTTGAATTTGGGAGATGAAAAGACATTCCCAATTAACCTTATTGGGTAGCTCTTAGTTTGTATTTAAAATTGGATACAAAGGGGTAAGGAGGGAGATGAAAATACAATTTAATTTCACCGCTTTGAATGTTTTTAAAACTTAAATCTGAAATTTGAAATTAGAAGAGGTAAAGATTGACATGAAAAGCCCCACTGGATAATTCTTAGTTTGAACTTCAAATTCAAAATTGAAAAACAAGGAGATAAATGAAGGGGCATGTTTGAATTTATTTAAAATTTAAAGTGCCTCATTGGATGTTCTTTAATTTGATTTCAAAATTTTAAATTCAACTATTTGAATTTACTTTAATACTTTTATTTTGGAAAATTTAAAATTTTACTAAAAAATGCTAAATGGGACAACTCATCCACCTATGCTAAATGGAAACACCACATTTACCTCTACTATGCTAAATGGAAACACTGCATTTACCTCTACTATGCTAAATGGGGATATCCCACACCACCACAATAGACAAGTCATGAGACTATTTTGCTACCGCGAAATGGGATTAGGACTTCTCTAACATTTATATAAAAATGCCCCGTCTTACTTGTCCATTGGGTAATTACAATTGGTCAACCTGCAACATAAACAAAAAATAAAAAACATTTGGTATATTGTGACCAGTGTTTTACCTGATATTTGGAAGGTGAAAGGACATTTTCAACAAACCTTATTAGTTAACTCTTACTTTGTATTTTAAATTGAATACAAAGGGGTGGGGAGGGAGACAAAAAGACAATTGAAATGAATTCATTTGAATATTTTTTATATTTAAATCTGAAATTTAAAACTAGAAGAGGTATAGATTGACATGAAAAGATATATGCGTTAAGTCCCCACTTAAAATCTCACCACTATTCATTTACCTTGGTAAATGGGTTTACAAGACTTGTCCTCTATAAAAAAAACAATAAAGTCTATGCCAAAAAAATGTCCTCACAAGTTTTTAGATCAAAACTCAACAATATAATAACAAGTTGACCTTGCATTAGAAAATTTAGCTTTACGTATAGTATGTTTTTTTGATAAATATTCCACAACTACATAATTAAGAATATTGTTGGTATTTTCAACTTAGGGTAGTATACATTTTTCATACCGCATTAATTTACGTTTTTTTCATAAATTAACAAATTAGCCTAATTTGTGCATATCATGAAAGTTAAATTGTGTTTTGGCATAAATTAACAAATCTATTTATTATGTGCACATATTTGATATCATATTAATTGTGACAAAGCATTAAATTGTTTGTAGTGCAACTTCTCCTCAAGTAAGAGGTTAGTTAGCAATTTATAATGCTCATTTTTTGGAAGGTTAAGAATAGAGAAGTTGAATTCAAATGTAGCCATATTAAAAAACATGATGACCATGCTGGCATAGAAGTTGCATAGTGGGTACCATATGGCATATGCCAAGTGCAAACTTTCTTATAGGGAACCAATGGGCTTAATTTGTGCACATTGTTAAGAGTTAATGTATGCATATATTTTCAGAATACGTAAATTAAAGAGGCCTCCCTTATGTGCCCAAAGCGCGTTATTCTCTCTCGTCCATCAAAGATACCATTTCAAAATTCTTGGATGCTACCCATATAAGCTTATTCATCAGCAATCACATAGAAAAGGACGTCATTCATCCCTTCATTCATCCACCCATGTATCTCCCATCCATCCACCCATGTATCTCCCATCCATCCACCCATGTATCTCCCATCCATCCACCCATGCATCCACCCATGCATCCACCCATGCATCCACCCATGCATCCACCCATGCATCCACCCATGCACCCCCCCATGCACCCCCCCATGCGCACCCCCCATGCGCACCCCCCCATGCGCACCCCCCCATGCGCACCCCCCCATGCGCACCCCCCCATGCGCACCCCCCCATGCGCACCCCCCCATGCGCACCCCCCATGCGCACCCCCCATGCGCACCCCCCATGGGCACCCCCCATGGGCACCCCCCATGGGCACCCCCCCATGGGCACCCCCCCATGGGCACACCCCCCCATGCGCACCCCCCATGCGCACCCCCATGCGCACCCCCCCATGCGCACCCCCATGCGCACCCCCCATGCGCACCCCCATGAGCACCCCCCATGGGCACCCCCCATGGGCACCCCCCCATGGGCACCCCCCCATGGGCACCCCCCCATGGGCACACCCCCCCATGCGCACCCCCCCATGGGCACCCCCCATGGGCACCCCCCATGGGCACCCCCCATGGGCACCCCCCCATGGGCACACCCCCCCATGCGCACCCCCCATGCGCACCCCCATGCGCACCCCCCATGCGCACCCCCATGCGCACCCCCCATGCGCACCCCCATGCGCACCCCCCATGGGCACCCCCCATGGGCACCCCCCCATGGGCACCCCCCATGGGCACCCCCCCATGGGCACACCCCCCCATGCGCACCCCCCATGCGCACCCCCCATGGGCACCCCCCATGGGCACCCCCCCATGGGCACCCCCCCATGGGCACACCCCCCCATGCGCACCCCCCATGCGCACCCCCATGCGCACCCCCCATGCGCACCCCCCATGCGCACCCCCATGCGCACCCCCATGGGCACCCCCCATGGGCACCCCCCCATGGGCACCCCCCATGGGCACCCCCCCATGGGCACACCCCCCCATGCGCACCCCCCCATGGGCACACCCCCCCATGGGCACACCCCCATGGGCGCACCCCCCATGCGCACCCCCCATGCGCACCCCCCATGCGCACCCCCCATGCGCACCCCCCATGCGCACCCCCCCATGCGCACCCCCCATGCGCACCTCCCATGCGCACCCCCCCATGGGCACCCCCCCATGCGCACCCCCCCATGCACCCCCATGCATCAGCCCATGCATCCCTCCATTCATCAGCCCATGTATCCCCCCATTCATCCTCCCATGCATCTCACTATTCATCCTCCATTCATCAGCCCATGTATCCCCCCATTCATCCTCCCATGCATCTCACTATTCATCCTCCATTCATCTCCTACACATCCTCCATTCATCTCCTACACATCCTCCATTCATCCGCCCATACATCCTCTCATGCATCGACTTCACGCATCCTTCCATCCATTCATTCGAGCTCATTTTCATCCATCGAACATTTATTCATCTAAAATCGCCTCTGTTCATCCATTCGTCCATCCCTCCATGCTGCCGTTCGTCCACCCGTCCCTGTCACAGAGCACCGTGTCGAAAACACGGTTGCCTCTGCTGCAGGAGGGCGAGGTGGAGCAGCAGTGACGACTCTCGCACAGCTTTTGCATTTTGCCATTTCCGGGCGGGACCGCCGGAACGCGGACACTCCCACACTCCCCTGTTTCGCAGACCCTCCCCTCCCTCGTCCCTCCCGCTTAACTTAGCCGTGTCCCTCGCATGCACCACCACCAACACTCCCCTCAGAACCACCATCACTCCAGATCACTCACTTTCCCCTTGCCCTATGTCTCGCCATTGAGCAGAAACACGTCTCAAGTCCTGGCTATGGCGAGTCAGCCAGGGTTCGTCTGCAACGGCATTGCGTCGCAAAAATCTGACGGCGTCGTTTGTAGGGCGCTTTGAGCGCCACGGTGTAGGTAAGTAGTCTCCGGAGTTCGATTTTCTCGTCGTGCATGCTGTCCTTAGGGCCTCCTCCTACTTTCGGAGATTTGTGATAAGCTGTTAGTACGATATAGTTTTTGCAGAATCTCTTTTGCGAAGGTATGATTAGTGTTGTTAGCTCCTTGCGAGGAAGATTGTGTATAAGCACGTTTGTTATCGCGTCGCAAAAATCTGACGGAGTCGTTTGTAGGGCGCTTTGAGCGCTATGGTGTAAGTAAGTGGTCCCGGACCCTTGCCGGTTACCAGGCCTTTTTCTACTTTCGGAGATTTGCGATACAGCTGTTAGTACGATGTAGTTTTTGCAGAATCTCTATCGCGAAGGTGTGATTAGTGTTGTTAGCTCCTTGCGAGGGAGATTGTATCTAATAAGCACGGTTGTTATCGCGTCGCAAAAATCTGACGGAGTCGTTTGTAGGGCGCTTTGAGCGCCATGGTGTAGGTAAGTAGTCCCCGGAGTTCGATTTTTCTCGTCGTGCATGCTGTCCTTGCCGGTTAGTAGGCCTTTTTCTACTTTCGGAGATTTGTGATAAGCTGTTAGTGCAATGTAGTTATTAGGATTGCAGAATCTCTTTTGCGAAGGTGTGAGTAGTGTTGTTAGCTCCTTACGAGGGAAATTGTGTGTAGAAGCACGTTTATTATTGCGATTTTCGTTTATTTTATTTTTGAATACTTGTTTGTGTTTTGTAGATCATGCGTGTTCGCCTTGCCTCGTGTTGCGAAGGTGTGATTAGTGTTGTTAGCTCCTTGCGAGGGAGATTGTGTAGAAGCGCGTTTGTTCTTGCGGTTTTCGTTTTTTATTTTTTGTTTACTTGTTTGTGTTGTGTAGATCATGCGTGTTTGCGTTGCCTCGGGTATACTTAGAGAGCCTTAATTCTGGATACATTTTCATTTAGAAGTGAGTGTTTCTTTGGATGCTATTTAGTTTTGAGCTGTTTTGAGCATTTTGTGAGTGAAATAGCGGACGTGCTTTCTCGAGATATTTTCTACTCACTCTCGCGTTGTAATGGTGTTAGTCGGTTTTGCGCACTTAGTGTCTTGTTTAGTACCTTCTCTAAGACGAAGATCTTGCGCATTCGTGCACTATTATTTGTTGTAGCACACCTGTCGTATATTCAAACTCTGCTGCACAGAAAAGTCTGGATAATAGGTGGTTAGATTAGAAGAGGTTTTTTTTTGTATTTTTAAATGCACTTGTGGTTTTAGCAATCATGTCGCTGAATTAGCGTAGGACGTTTTCGTAGTTGCGTGAATGTCACGTAAGTCGATTTTAGTAACTGAGGGGACAAAGTCTTCTGATGTGCATTGACCGCCTCTTTGCTTGCATTGCGTGTTGCAGGCAATTGTACGCAACAGAGCATCTTTGGATCCGTTGGCTTACCTGTGTATTTATTTATCAAGCGTTTCTTGTTGGAGATGTGGTTCAAAATATAGTAGATTGAAGTCTTTTTGCGAAGAACGCTGGAAGAGCTGTTTTTCCCCCTTTTTTTCTTCTGTCAAAGGTGATTGCGAAACTCCTAGTTGATTCCAGTGCTCGGTAGTGATGAAGGATGGTGTTTCCGGGGGCGAGGGTGGATCCTGGCTCGGAATGGGGGTGGGGAGGAGAGGGAACAGGTAGGCAGGGAGGTAACAACACTGTGAATATCGGTAAGGGGAATGGATTTTACTTAGAAAAACGCTTTTTGATCAATCCTAAGCTACTTTTTGTCGGACCAAAAATCGGCGAAGGTGCACACGGAAAGGTATACGAGGGGAAGTATCTGGACCAAAAGGTAGCAGTGAAAATTCTGCAGCCGACCGAAAATCCAGATGACCACGCGAAGCTGGAAGCCGGGTTTGCACGCGAGGTTTCGATGCTAGCGCGTGTGCAACACCGGAATTTGGTGAAGTTTGTCGGCGCTTGTATGGAGCCTGTGATGGTCATTGTCACAGAGCTTATGGAGGGACGATCCCTGAAGAAATACATGCTCACACAGCGGCCAAATGTCTTGAACTTACGCTGCTCCGTGAAGTTCGCCCTCGACATTGCGCAGGCTATGGATTGCCTCCACGGGAATGGTATCATTCACCGCGATTTGAAGCCTGATAACTTACTATTGACGGCAGATCAGAAAACGCTGAAGTTGGTAGACTTCGGTCTCGCGAGAGAAGAAACCCTTGCGGAAATGATGACTGCCGAGACAGGCACTTACAGGTGGATGGCACCCGAGCTTTACAGCACCGTCACTCTCCGGCACGGCGAGAAGAAGCACTACAATCACAAAGTGGACGTGTACAGTTTTGCAATTGTGCTGTGGGAGCTCCTGACAAATCGGATGCCTTTTGAGGGGATGTCCAATTTGCAGGCAGCGTACGCAGCCGCGTTTAAGAGCACAAGACCGGCTATCTCCAAGACTCTACCCGAGGATCTTGTCTTCATCTTGCAATCATGTTGGGCCGAGGATCCTGAAGTGAGACCTACCTTCCCGCAGGTAGTTCGAATGCTGACTGCTTTTCTAAGCACACTTCCTGATCCCGATGCAAAGCCTGTGCAGCAGAAGAAAGGTTTTATTGCTGACAGAAAATCCTCCAAGGGCGACAAGGGCTCTCCGAAGACGGGGAAGGATTCCCCAAAGGCGGAGAAGGGCTCTCCGAAAGGAAAGGATTCCCCAAAAGATTCTCCGAAGGTGTCGAAAGGCTCTTCCAAGGCAGGCCGAGTGTCCCCCAAGGCTGGAAACGAGTCGCCAGAGTCTGAGAAGAAGGCTCTTGAAAATACGCCGCCAGTACCTGTGAAGGCTTCCAAGGACGACGATGACCCGAAGAAGGACTCGTCCTTTTCGGAGCCTGAAGTGGAGAAACCCAAGAGCATTTTTCACTTCTTCAGTTCGTGTTCCTTCTGGGGGTTATGCTAAAGTGGAATTCCTTTGTTCAGCCTGCTTTTCTTTCTTGGTTGCATCTTCGTGAACCTGCAGCTGGATGAAGAGTTTTCAAGACGGAGAGGAAGCAGGAACAGGTGGTTAAAAATGTGGTTAGGTAGGGCATGGTAAAAGAAGGTCTCTACGATGCTAAAGTAGACTTGTGTGCAGACGCTTGTATAATACTTCAAAGCCAGGGTGCACACCGTGTGACGTGCATTTCCTTGAGCTTCATTGGTTTCCACCATGCTTAACTATCCGGCAGCAAGTATATGAGGAGACGAGGTAAACTTGCCGCAAAGTGATGGCCATATTTTCATGGCACTTCTAGCATGCAGGCTTTAGGTTAAAAAAAACTAGTACTAGTATCGTAGTTCCTTGTATCAGACTCTCGTTCGTCAGCGCATATGATATATACTTTTTCCATGGCTCTTTTTTATATCTTTTTCTAAACCTTCTGTCTATCCTTCTCTGTTCTGTTATTTTCGATCACAGTACCGACTCTATGGTTACTGTTGGCTATGTGACATTTGCATTGTCTATTCTGGATCTTGTTGTGCAGATACCCTATTGACATTTTGAACAACAGAACCGTGTAGTCTAGGTAATTTTGCAATTCTCTTATTCTTTTCAACTTATGGTTGTGAATCGAATTGCTAGTTACTTTTTAGTTCTCCATAAAGCATAGTGGTTTGTGGCGCGTAAACTTCTGCTTTATAAGTCGGTTGCTGTAATAAATGGGACTTCTCATAAAGTAACGATGCACTGACAGCTCAATTTGCAGATGGAATTGTAGAGCGACTTCATGGGGTTTTTGCTGTAAAAGTATAAAGTAAAAGGAAATTTCTCAGGTTCGCTGGCCTCTACTTGTTAGTCTCCGTGCCCCAAATTTTAAAAAAGCAGCTTTTTGGCATACTGTAGTCTTGAATCCTTTTCAAGTCGCTATCTACTCCACGTTTATGTTCCAGGTACCGTTTGTCATTAGGGCATCATCAATCCAGCACTGGGACTTTGGCGGGGAATGGGGCGGTAAAATCTTTGCTATTTTTTTGAGTGGTGTATAATTAGAAAATGAGATTACTATCATTGGAAGCATATACAAAAACTCATCAAACAAATAAAATGACATATGGTATTGGAAATTGCACAATCAAACTAACGCCCATTGAAAAAATAACTAAAGGACAAACAACATGGCAAACCATGCCTCATAAAGAATAATTAGATAGTAGCACTCCAAATTTTCAGAATTTGGAATGCCATTATCTAATTATTCTTTGAGGCATGGTTTGCCATGTTGTTTGTCTTTTAGTTATTTTTTCAATGGGCGTTAGTTTGATTGTGCAATTTCCAATACCATATGTCATTTTATTTGTTTGATGAGTTTTTGTATATGCTTCCAATGATAGTAATCTTATTTTCTAATTATACACCAGTCAAAAAATAGCAAATATTTTCCTGCCCCATTCCCTGCCAAAGTCCCAGTGTTGGATTGACGATGCCCTTAGGGGTAGCCATAGCACTTTCTTGGCTATATGTGGAGGATGAAAATGCAAATACGTTGCTTTGCTGTTGGCTGCCAAAGCTTCCTTTTTTGTCAGCGTGTGAAACTTCTCACTATCCCTTTCTTCTCTAGAGGTGGAGAATGGGGTGGTGAGAAGTTTAGCATGAGAAGTTTCACCTCTTGCAACCCATGTTTCACCTTGTCGTGCTTGTTTTTATTGTCAATTGACTACTCCTGTTGGTGGAGAGCGCAATAGTTACTACATCTTTTGAAAGCAAGTAATCATTCCCCATTCTCATTCTCCAAAACAAACAAATAGGGTGTCACACCATCTTCACAAAGAATGAGCCCCTATTGACTCCTCTTTTCTCTCCACAACTTCTCAATCTCCATTCTCTTTTTATTCTCCAAGAAGCCATGACTAAGGTAGAAATACCATAAACAATTACTCTCTCGATAATGGGAGCGTAGAATGTTCTTAAACCAACAAGAGCTGGATTTGAAAAAGATTTTGAAAAGATGCTATTTCCTTGCATTTGATTGGTTCAAACTTGTATTGGATCAAGGTTCTAGAGGTAGCTGTTTAAGGTACACTTATGAAACCAAAACCGGTCCAAACCCTAAATCCACATTTATATTGCATAAAATATTCATTCTTGAGTAAAAAAAATTGTTTATTTTTCCCCTCTTCCTTATCCTTATTTCTCCACAGATTGAGCTTAATTTCCCAAAAAATTCTCCATATCTTACAAGCTAAAGTGGCTTTCACCGTTTATGGTATTTCTACCTTACCCCTATTGTAAAGCCAGCTAATATTTTTTTGAACTATCCTTTCATAACCAGCAGTTTGACCCAAAACGGGAGAAAATTGGAATGGTTGTTAGTGCAAGCTGAACAATCAAAACTTTACAGTTGCAGAGCCAGGAAAAGTGAGGAATTGTCAACAACCTAGATTTTTTTTGTTACTGTTGAACGAGGTCTTGCTGTGATCGGGGTGTACCTACTCTTTACATGGATTGTATCACACATTCCAGCTTTTAGTGCTGCTTGTCGTGTTTAAAACGTGGGCCCTTTAAAAAATACTCCAGGACAAGTGGACTTCTGAACAGCTCAAAAAACTGTTCAAACCTAGGACGTGGACTTGAGGTGTGCAACTTTTTAATTTTTTTACTTTGTTCAAACCATGGAAACAGCTGAACATCTGCCCTACTGCCCTTCCGTTGTAATAGTTGGTTGATATTGTCTCCTTCCATTTCTCAAGACTAAAGTAAGGCCTTTGAATCTAAACAAAAATCTAAAATTTGGACAAAAAGTGACTCCTTCAAGTCAAGTCAAGCTGTCAATTTTATTCAACTCAACTATCCCTTCAAACCGCCTTACATGACAGTTTACTTGAATTTGATGGAATCTCTTGGTACACTCAAATGCAAAATGAGTTTTGATTGGTACATTGCATGTTTGTTGAGTAGATATAGTAAGGGTAATTGGGTCCCTTGGAAATGAAAGTCCGATCTGCTACATGTTCTTATGAGAGTACATGTTCATCTCACTAAGGATGCTCTAAGTGTGAATGTTATTTTGTGTCCTTCAATGCAACTTTGCATAAGTGACCTATGTAACAAATCAAAATGTCAATGACTTTGGATGGTATCTTTTTTTCTAATAATCCGTTCTAAAGAAACTTCTTGAATCAGGTGAAATGATATCACACAAAATTTTATATGTATGTATAAATATATACAATCTAGGCACACGCTTTGCGCAATTGGATATGTATGGGTAATGCAACATTCAACTTTACAAAAAATTAATGTCTCACAAATCAATTGGTTTAGAATCTAATCTTAATGTATTTTATAGAGAACAATATCTCACAACTTGTTTAGAATTTAACCTTGATGCATTATTATTTTAATTTTTTTTGAAACCAAAAATAATAATTGCCTTCATCAGAATGCTTACTGTTTAATGTTTTGCTAAGGGACACTTGACATTTTGTTGGTTTTTCAGCACATGGTTGGAGGAAATTTGGTGTTATATATTTGAGGCATTTTGTATTGACTTCTACCAAAACATCTTAGAAGGTTTTGGAAAAGGGTACAGAGTCAAGATTCCAACTTTTTTACAAACAAGGGTAAGGTAAAGTATGCCCCTTGTTTTATAGTTGGTAATTTCTATCCTCTTCTGTGGCTCTAGACTAAATCAAGGTCTATGTATTCAAATGTGAATTCAAAATCTCCAAATTCAAAATTTTCCTATTAAAATTTCTAAACTCTTACATTTTTTGAAGGGGTGTAATTCTACCATGTCCCCACAAACATGTAATTGCAATAAATCGAGCCTACTCATAAATAAGTTTTCTTCTTTCATAGAAAAAGAATGAGGTTCTGTGATCGGAGGCAAATGTGTGGAGAGATTTGAAAAACAATAGAACGTCTGCCAACTGAAATGTCAAAAAAACCAACTGAAATTCAAATGAAAGTTGGCTATTTTTTTTGTTAGGTAACATTTGATGTATGCACTAAAAAAATCGGTTGAAAATGTGAAATATACATGAAAATATTGCATTTAGATCGCCTCATACTAATTTCTTAGCATTTTACATTACATAAATACTTCTCAGCACTACAGTAATTTTCATCAATAATTATTGCAATAATCAAATTTTAAAAGGTTTAACAACAACAACAAAATTACAAGAAAAGCAAACTAAGCATAAACCATGTGAAATCCTAGTATCTACATAATTGCATGCACTCCAAGTGGGCTAGGTGAGTAATGAGTTATGAGGTAGCTTTCCAAAGTCAAACAATATAATTATTAAGCAACCTAATAGCTCTATTTAGTGTGGGTATTTTTACCCCCGGAGGTAACGTAAGGGGTAGGGCAATTGGGGCATCAGCTATTTGGAGAACATTCTCCGCCTTCATTTGCCAGTTGGAATTTTTGCATGGTCAACATGGCCTGGGACCCCGTGCCATGACCTGATGACCGTGCTGCCGCAATTACAGTCCTTTTTAGACCTGTGGACTTTTTGCATTTGGGGGAAATAGGACATCCAGTCAATCATTAAGCGACACGTACCCTTGAAAGCATGCAGGTCAGGGACGAGAATTTAGATAGTATCTTTCAATTATGCTTGTTCATCCATGACACCGCCGACCAGCTGTCATTCGAGAGTTTTCATCCACAATATGCCGAGGTTTGACGTCTTTATCTGTTTCTCACCCAATTTACCTGTAACAAATAGTGCATTTAGGCTGCCCCACATTAATTTCTTGACATTGGACACTACATATTGGACAAATACTTACTGGTACCATAATTAATTTTATCAATAATTACTGCAATAATTTTTTTAAAGGTTTGGCAACAACAATAAAGTTGTGGAAAAAATAAATAATGGCTTACACATTCTAAAATATGTGAAATTCAAGTATCTAGAGAGTTGCATGTCCCTCCAAGTGGTCAAATGATGAGTCACAAGGTAACTTTCTAGGGTAAGGCAACCTAATTGTCAAATGCACTATTTAGTGTACAATGGGGTACGTCAAGTATACCAACACTATGTTATGACATTCAAAGAACTTTGCGCATAACATAGAATAAAATTGATATTTTGTTGTTTTGCATCATTGATTCTGAATTCTTATACAATCTCTATCAAGCATATCATTAGGGGAAAAATGAGCTAAAGAGAAGGCCCTCAAGGGAGGTGGCTAGAGGGGTCAAAAGCCATTTAACCCCTAAAGGACCAACTATCTGTTCAACGAACAAATGGGATTTTGGGCATGTATCTATGGCCAAACTACTTTGCATGATTTTTGAAACTTTTACTAAAGATAGGAAATTCAAAGATCTGCATGGGCATCTAAATTTTATTCCAATTGATGCCAGGGAGCAAAAGTTATGCCCAAATAAGCACAAACTTGGGGACTCTGGGCAGCAAAAAAAATCTTATACAAACTTGAAAAAATAATTTAATTTAATTTTCTCATAGATTATATCTTTGTCTACATTTGAAGCTTTGATTCATTCCATTTGGACTAGTTATGAGAAAGTTATGGACAACCTTGTTTTTTGGGCAGTTCAAGCATCTTCTTGGAAAAATAACTTATAAACTTCATTTTTGAATGCAATTTTAACATTTATTCAAAAAAAATTGTTGAAGAGGGTGAAGTTTGCTTTCTAGAACAATCTCACCATTGGGATCATTGCATTTCAATTCCATTGTAGGGTTATTAGCAATTTAAGCTTTTGTTCAATCTCATACCTTCTTCTTCCTAATGTTTTTTTTAAAGAATGAAAATTAATTATTTTTTGTTATTATGTTTTCCCAAGATTACCAACTCAACCTCCCACCATGCAAAAATATAATTCCAAACTTTGTGGTGCAAAAATTTTAAGTTAAAATAGTTCAAAGTTAAATAATCTAGTCAGGCAAGGCGCAAAAAAAGTTATTTTTTACTTATTAAATGCATAAATCTTCCAACCTATACGGTCAAAGTTCTTGAATTTTGTATGACACATTCTTATAGTAGTCTAGTACAAGATCCTATGGTTAGATATGCAAAAAGATCAATTTTCAAACTTTTTTACTCTTTGCCATAGAGGTGGCAGTTTTGAGTGTCTTTTGACAAAATAAATGTCATGGTCCTTTAGGGGTTAAATGTAGTGTCCTTTTTCAAATCAAAAGAGACAAATGCCCTATACGCGCTTGCAACTCATGATGCAATACTTCACGAGGATAATTTCTTTTTACAATATTCTACTCTCTTTGTTTAACCCCTCACTGCCCATGGTACTTTTGAGTATTTTAGAATTTAATTGAAAGTGAACAAAATGCTAGCATTTTAATCAATCTTATCAATTTTCTCTGAAGCGCAACTATACAAATTCAAAATAGACATGTTAAAGGTCACATAGGAAAAGAAATCACAACAATATCATACATGGATTGAAAGATTATAATGTTTGATCATGAGGGTGCTAAAATTGCAAAAGTGATTTGAAGTCTTTCAATCCTCTTTTTGCATCTCAAACCTAAAATTGAAGGTACCAAACAAATATAAGTATGTAAAGTATAACATGCATAACCCCAATCAATTTACGGCTTCTCAAAATCTATTCTACAATTTTTTTAATTGAATTTTTAATGTGGTATTTTCTCCAATTTCTAGTGTATTTGAGACTCATTTCCAAGAGCCTTCAACACTAGAAAGTGAAGATTTGCAATGGACACCCTTGCACAAAATCTTGAATAGACAAATCACTTTAGTTCATTTTCAAGATCAGACTCCTAATATTGAATCTAGACTTCAATAAGAATTTAAAAATAATAATAAGCACTAAAAAAATATTAAAAAAAGGTCAAGTATCTTTGCATAAAATTCAGCAGGGCCCGATTTGGGCCCCTTGGGCGGTGAGGGGTTAATGAGTGTCCTTGTTTGATTGGGAATTCTAATTGTAATTTATTACTGCGTCCCACTAGAAGTCCTTAGCAATTTTTGTTTTTTCTAGTCTGACATGCCTTGCGCGCCCTCCCTGGAATGGTCAGTTTTGCTAGGGAGCCAACCGTGTTGGGTGAATTTTTGATAGGGTGGCCTCATGAGGCCCAAAAAAACAACACTAGTCCTATCATTAGTGATTGTATAAAATTGCTTTGCATCATCAAATTATTTTGTCATGTAGCATGGTACATTTGAGTACTTCACACAGGGTAGAGACCCTTGTGTAGGTACCTTACCTATGCTTCTCCTACCTCAATAAATATGGTAGTGTGTTAAGATTGGGAGGCCTTCTCTTGAGCCCATTTTTCCAAAATTTAGCAAATTTTAGTTCTCAAAAACTAAAACTCCATTCTTGGTTAATTATTTTGTACTAAATTCATGGTTTCATATGATAATTGATTGAAAAAGATTGTTTATGAATTTTTGAGATTTGATTGTAGGGATATGTAGGAAACATCCATATGCCCATCTTCTAAATCAAAAAAGTCCCACTAAGCAACAAAAATAAAATCAACAGAGAATTCAACTTTGCGTGAGCCCTAAGGCCCATTCATACAATTAGAGGGCAATGATGTTGAGGCCTCGCATGCCAAAATAGCCAATTTGAAATTGGGGAAAAATTAAATAAAATAATTTGGAAAACTATAGAAGAATCCCTTTCTCAAAATTTCATCTATTGTTCTCCTAAAGATAACCTCCCCACCATTCAAAGGCAAGAGGTTTGAAAGGCCAATTTGTGAACTCTCAAAACCGTCGATGTGAAATAAACCAAAAAATTGGGTGTAAATGTTCAATAAATCTAAATTTACACGAAAAAAAACAATTGCCACCACATGTTTTTTTACAAAACACCGTTTTGGTGAAATGCCGGTTTAATTTGGTGTACCTGGCCTTCTGGGGGCCAGGTCCCCCCGGCCCGGATGGACTCCCCAAATCTTCAAAATCATGGTCAGCAGGGTTGGTGTCACTGATGTCAGCAAACATGGTATTTAGTGGGTCTTCCATCCTCATTTTGACTTATTTTGCAACGTCAAGGCCACTTGATTTTGGGCCAAAACAGAAAGTACTAAGCTAGTACATTTTTTTACAATAGATGAAAAACGGGTATGTGCACATGTAATAAGGTTTGCTAGCCATTTTGATTATTTTAAGTATCAAATGTCTTATATTATGTAGCTTGTTTTGCCGTTCAAAGACGTTTCAGTGTTTGAGTTCCATTTTGGTATTAACCCTTTAAAGACCACACACATTTTTCCAAAATCTACTTGAAACCGGGGCAATAAGATTAGATGTGCATTTGAAACATAAATGGACCCAACTTAAATAATCCAACTGTACAAATGTGAAGGACACCTTGTTTGTTGCAATGCATCAAAATTTCAGTTAGATCTATCGTTGAAGGTTAAATATTATAATGATTAAGTGAATAGTATATCAAAACTCTCTAGTTTATTATGCTTGTGTGGTTTTGAATGTTAGCTCTTCATGCAAGCTTTGAGTGAGAAGAGCCTTACATTTCTAGAAAGCAAGGTTTCCCACCTTTTCAACAAGATTAGTTTCACTCAAAATAGGCAAAAATAGCAATCGCAAGGTGTAGCTAAGTAGACAAAAAGGGTTAAAAATCCCATTTTCTTTGCTACCCTAAAACAGTTCTACAAGAAATTTGATAATTGTTACAAACAATCTTATCAGTGAAACAAATCAAGAATTGGCCTTTAATGTAGGATGAACTTTTAATTAAATAAATTGATAGCATCATTTCAATGGATTCTCAAATACTACAATTGTACTACTACCGTATAGAGAAACAATACAAGTGTATTCCTTGAGCAATTTGAAGTTTTTTAAGATTGCACTACTGAAATGTTGCATTCTTGTTGGATGTTTGATGTATTGTGTTGTTGCTTTGATCTGTCTTGACCAAATATGGATATGTATTTTGAGGCCATGATGTATAAACACCATTATTTATCAACTCCCATATCTGATTCTATTGTTGTTTTTTGGGTTGGATGCAAAATTCTTGTGATCACAAGCGTTCTTCAAGATCATTTTCCAAATTGTTGAGCAATTTTACTATATAGGCCAAAAACTACTCTCCCGAACCAAAATATGGTTTGGGGGTTTCTAAAGGGTTAACCCTTGAAGGCCCAAATTTCCGTTCAACAGCCACTTAAGAACTTGGGTAGGGTCATATGGAGTCAAATTTTATGGGATGTTTTCATAATTGATACACATGGTGTAAATAATTATCCCCTAAGTGGGAGTATAATTTTTTCCCCAATTGGATGCTCAATTCAAAAGTTATTATACCCAAAAGAATTTGGGTAGTTTAGGCAGTTTGGGCATTTTTTGAGAATCTTATGCTAAAACTCTCATCAACTTTTGAAATTTGGCGAGTGTGTCACTAGAAAGACATGTTGTACAATTTTTTTTTTAAAAGAAGATAAATTGAGGTCTCACATCACATTCTGAAGGGAGTCAAACTTTGTTGACTATGTGCGGGCAGTTTCAAGAAAAATATTTTCCTCTAACTTTAGGGCCTATTGTCTTTCAATCTATAAAGCCAAAGCTCTTGAATTTTTTTTTGAAACATCCCAAATGTTTGTCTCTAACTTTTTGCCATTCAGATTTCAAATAAAAGATGTCCTTAGTGCACAAAAAATCATGAAAGAATGACTAATGTATTGCCAATTCACTTGACCTCCTTATATTGCAGGGCAATTTAGAATAAGCTGGACTCATAATTTGCTTTTGAAAATTTTCATGAGTGTACCTAACAAGATTTAGATATTAGTGAAAAAAAAACTTTAATTCATGCTGACCAAACATTTGACTCCAAAGAGGCTCAAAATCTGCTGACCCATTTGGGTAGGGACAAAAAAACTTTTATATAAATTTTAAATGCTATAATATTTTAATCTGTGTGGTCAAATGGGCTGAATTTTTTCTCAATCAATACTAAAATACTTTACTACAATTTTGTATGGTTGAAGTTTCAAAATTAATTTGCAATTTAAAATTCAGTTCAACATATTGCAAAAACACAAATTTTGGCAGTTTATGGTGAAAACACCCATTGGGTCTTTAGGGGTTAAAAATGATTTCAATTGAGTTTGACAACAAAACAAAACTTACCAAGTTAAGTTTGAGATTGACTCTTCTTTTCTCTAGATACCCTAAAATTGAAAATAAAGAATTAAGTTTGCATTGCCATGTTCACGGCATATCATCGGTTGCTCAATGAAGTTTCCTATTATAATTACATAATTTTAAGCAATTGCCAACTTGAATACGTCCTAGAATTTTACACATTGTATAGACTTTTGAGAAACTTGGAGCTCATCTTTCTTTATCTTTTTCTTTTTTCTTTATCTTTATCTTTATATTTATTTATTTATATATATAAACCTAGATCTTCAACTCTATTTCTTGTCTCTCAAATGTGTGGAAAAGCAACTCTAGCAAGTGCATTCTCTGACACCGATGCATTCCCCAATTCCAAGCAACCAATGGGGTGATTTCATATGAACTCCAAACAATGGCAATAATCATGTGGAGCCTTTGAGGTGGTGGAGTTCTAAAACTTTTCATGTGCTTTTAATTTATTTTTATTTGTTTATTTATAATCATGTTCACTCCTTTGGTGCTACTCGTCAATAGGGGCAATTCACACTGTATCCCACTCTCATATCTCATTGAAATTTGAGAATTTGATTGTGTAGAGTTAAAAGTTGGTACTTGACACTTCACACTACCTTTCAAGTTCCACATTTTGGTTGTTTACATGACAACACTTTTTGGAAGTTTTGGGGCCAAAGAAGGTGGGACTTTAGTCAAAAATTGGGTCCAAATTTTGTCCAAATCCCACAAATTTTTTCACATAAAATATTCATGACTTTCTTAACTCTCTTTTTTTGCTTGTAATAATCTAGCGTAGCTAGAATCTTGAGTTGAGGCGGGACTTGCAGAGATAGAATGTGGGACGTAGTGTGAACTGCCCCTAAGAGCATCTGCACCATTACAAGCTCAAGGTCTAATACATGTAATATTTGGATGATGAGTGCTTAGGGCCCCTCCAAATGTTCTCTTCACACTCAAACTAAACGTGTCAAGCAATGACCCTTGAAATCACTATTCATTCTTAGTAAAGTGAGCTTTATCTTAAAGTGAGCTTTATCTTATACTTGTCTTGATGATTGGTTAATTGGCTAATGGAAGAGCAAGACGGGTGGGGGATAAGAAAATTGATGGCTTTTCAAAAGTAGATATAAACACTTCACAAGTTACTGATTGCTTGTAAGGTTGCGGATGCTCTAGGAATGAATTTTTCTGGTGATGCGAATGAAATAATGTACATGGGGGATGGACCGAGGCTAGGCCACACCAAAATAAAGAGGTGTTTCAAACTAGTGTTTTGTGAAAAAAAAGTGCCACCCCCACTTTTTTGGTATGTTCAAGCTGACGTTTTTGAGATTTTACAATCCCAAATACGTTCACCTCATGATCACCCAAAAACAAAAAATATTTACTATATTTGATATATTATTGGTATTTTCTTGCTAATTATTTTTATATGTGGTTTTTTTAAACCTCCTATTTTAGAATGGTGGAGAGGTTATTTCTAGTAATACATTAGGCAAAATCTCAAAAAAAGTGATTATTTCCCAATATTCCTAAGGTAAAAGTTACTCCATCTGTTTCAAACTGGATGTTTTGACATGTGTGGCCCTCGCATCAGTGAACGTGCTACTGATGTTGAGGCCACATTGCCAAAGAAACTGGATGTTTGAGCATGCTGTTTTCAAAACCACCGATTTAAGTAGCCGGTTTTTGGAATTTGGGCCACACTACTTTTCAACTTACTTCTAGCTGATTTCCAGCTTTCTAGGTCATTTCCGTATCATGAGTTGTAGGCATCAAGTTTTAGTTTAACCCCTAAAGGACTGTTGTCCCTTCGGGGGACATGTGGGAGTTTGGGCATGTACCTTTGGATAAGCTACTTTGTGTGATTTTCTGAAACTTTTATTGAAGGTGGGGAATTCAAAAATCTACGTGGGCATCTAATTTTTTCCTCATTCCGACAATTATTGAAGAAGTTATGCATGAAAATCTGAAAAGCAAGGAAGGATTGCCCGCCCGGGCAGCCCAGAAACTTCTTAAAAAATTAATTTTTTTAAAAATTAAAAACTGAAATTGGTTCTTTAGATTTCTTTATAGGTGAGCAGCTTTGAATCATTCAATTTCAATCAATGACATGAAAGTTATGAGGAGTTTTTGTTTGCGGGCAGTTATGGATTCTCTACTCTAAAATAAACTTTGAAGTCCTTTATTTTACTCAATTTTCATTATTTTGAAAAAAAAAACAAAACCAAAGGATGTAGATTGTTTATCACAACATTATGACTGTTGGGATTTGCATTTTTCATTTTAATAATTAAATTCTTAACAATTTAGTGATTTGACTCATTATCTACTTCTTTTTACTTATTGATTTTTCCTATGTGTTGTATAGTTCCAATTGATTTGAAAATTCTCCCACACATAGCTAACTTGATCTCCTACATGGGAAAAATAAAGTGCAAAGTTGCGTAGAGCAATTATTTTCATGTAAGAATGGTCAAAGGCTTTGGAAATTTTGCAGTAGCATGAAAAAAAACTTTTATTTTCACTTTAGATGTAAATATCTCACTCATGTCCATCCAAAATGACGTGATTTTTTTCCATAAGTACCTAATCTAGTCTAGGGCAAGATCCTACAGTTGGATTTCCCAAATTTTCAAAAAAAGTTACCTTCTTATTGACCCCCCCAAAAGTGGCAGTTTTGAGTGATTTTCACTTAAAAAATGGCTCAGTCCTTTAGGGGTTAATATGAAATTAAAGTCAAGGATTTTACTTAAAAAAGAACTATGGTGGAAATCGCCAGTTTGAGGGCTTTAGAAACTAACGTTTTAAACTGGAGGTTTATAAGAGGAAAGTGTCCCCAAAAGTAGAGAATCTGGGCATCAAAGTCAAACTGACCACAACTTGCCAGTTTCAAAGCCCTATGTGGCCCAGCCTTGAGAATGGGCCATGAGCCTCTAATGGGTGTCAAACCTTTGGTTATTTAAGGTTTTGGGATAACTCTATTCAAAATTTTTTTGAAAGTTACTAGGTGGTGGCTGAAGCATAATCTGCAAAGTTACCACCCTTGCAAACGAAGCTTCACAAACCACTTCATAACCCTAGTTGCTTCCTCTCCGCAACTCCTTTACGCTGGTCAGTGTGAGTCTTGATGACGAGGATAATGACGTCACAGAAGTCACGTAACTCTATTTTAGAATAGTCATAACTCCTTTCAATTATCAAACACCACCAAAAGTGAATCATAAAATTATAACTTCAAAAAGTGGTTGAGTTTTGAGATAAACTTATGTATAGCTGCAGGGAAGAAAACATGAGGTTTGACACCCACTACTGTGGCCATGCTTTTACTTCCTCCAGGCACGAAATCCAACATCCCACCCAAAAATATTCATAAAGTCAAGGGAAAACTGAAAACCCATGTTGTGTGAGTGGATCTTTCCAATTAACGCAAGCGGTTACTGGATTTCCGCGGCCAAGCAAAGAGCGCCTGTATGTAGAGTCAAACTAATACTTTGAAGAGAGAGATTTACTTTTTTCACATTTCGGCACTCAGCTCCGAGCTTTGATGCTTTGTTGCTCGCTATTTTTGCAAGCCCCATGGCGGCATGGCCCCCATCACATGCATGGAACTCCACAAGGTTCACTCCCCTCAAGGTAGACTTCAGCATTAATAGCTGATTCTGACGTACACGTGGTTGTTGATTTGTTCTTTTTTGGGTTTTATTTCTCTTTCTTTTCGTGTTTAAAAAACAATCCAGTTGGTCTTCATCTAAAGAGATAGCATGTAGGCCCGTTAGAGCATCTGCAATGAACCCGGCAATAGTCTTGGTAATGAAATCTGGTTTTTTTTGATAGACAGTAATTTTTATCACAATTTTTTATGATTTGAAGGGCATTAAAAACTTTATTGCAAAAACTTAATATAATTTGGGTTTGGACATTGATTAATTTAGATACATTTCATTTAATGTTAACTAGCTTTCAAAATTTTAGAGGTCTCTTCAAATCAAATCCAAAAAAGAAGAAAGTTTCCTTGGTTGAATTTTCCTTTTTTAGGTTTAATTTGGAGAGATCTCTAAATTTTTTGGAAGCTAAGCAAACATTTGATGGGATGTATCTAAATTAGTCAATGTTCAAACCCAAATTATTTTACGTTTTTGCAACATTGTTTTGAATGCCCTTCAAAATTATAAAAATCAATTATGATAGAATTTACCGTCTATTAAAAGATTGGACTTCATTACTGAGACTATTTGCTTAGTGCATTGTAGATGCCCTTAGAGCATCGCCACCGCATATGGAAAGCCACGCTTAATCTGAGCCTTGGCAGGAGGACCTTGAGTTTAGGCCTCCACTGCATAGCTGCTACCCATTTCTAAAGAACACGGATAGACGCTACAAACTTTTGATCACGCCATTGTGCAAGTCTTTAGCATTCATGTAAGAGCTCACTAAAGGACTTGAATCTCTAATTATAATTGAAAGGTGCTAAAGAGAAGAAGTTTGAAGGTTTTGGCAAGAGCAAGGTTAGCATAAGTGCAATGAGAATGGTTCGGAAATTTTAGAGCTGCTACAGTAATTGACCTGCTTTGTTGCTCTCCAAATCTTTGGTCACATTTATTGTTGCAAGAAAGGGGTGGAGCTGCTCTTATACCACATATACATCTTGTGGAACCAAGATGGAAGAGCTAAGGTTTTGAAAATGTGCCAAGTTTAGAAATTTACCATGAGCAGATTGAATTTGGGAATGTATAATCTACATTTAAAAATAGAGTCATTGATTCAACTTAGCATGGTGGAAAGAGATAAAACTAAACTACTATAGGTTGAGAGCAGATTTGGTAGGTCTATGCTAAATTAATATTTTTAAAGAAAAAACCAATTTGGCATCAAAATTTATAATTAAACAAGATTGGGCACTTTTTGAAAAAGTTGTTATTATTTAACATTCAACCAATTTTTTTAGTAGAATTAAGCCTTTTTTTGAGCATCTTCTACTTTCTAAAATTAGTCCTTGATATAAAATTTGCAGTAGATTGAGCCCTCTTGGAATTGACCTTGACCTTGCATTGTTAGTTAAGCTTAATGACGTTTATAATATTTGGCATTTTAAATACTTGATTTATTTGACATTGGACATTTTTGAAGAAAAATTTATAGAATAATTAGGCAAAATTTTGGGGAATTATTTTATGCTGAATCTGCTCACAACCTACTGTATTACAAAATAGGGTAAATTCTTACTTTTGTCTTTTGTTTGTAAAAACGAGCTAAGTTTTTCCACCTTGGTCCCATGAACATGTGTGCGCACTATATGCAAGCACTCTTCTTTCTTCCCATTAGCATTCTGGAAGCTATGGGAGCAATTTGATGTGCCACTAGAGATACTCGTGTGAGCTCCAGGTGAATCATTGCAAGGAAATCTCTTGTTCATTTACACCGCGGACATTCAAAGTTTAAAGAGATTCACGCAAGAAAACTTCTGTGATTGAGGGTTATGGATGCGTCATGCACAAGTTCATTCATTTCCCAACATTAGTTTACGCTCTTTCGAGAGCATTGCCCTATACAATAGAAGAGATTATTTTCTAAAGATTTTTTGCCCGTTTTGCTAGTACAGACATTTTACAGAGCTGCATTGACCACCCTATTAAGGTAGGAGCACACATAAGCGTCAGTGTCCCCATAACCGTCACTTCTAAAATTTTGAAAGATATGTGGAAGTGAATAGATGTAATGGCAATAATATATAACATGTGAACATGATTCTTAAAAGTGGTTATGGGTGCAATGGTAGTTTGCTCTTAAAAATTCATAACTTATTCTCACAGTATCCAAATAATACATTTGAAAGTGCAAGCTTTTTTTTTTGTTCCTAATAGGATCATATAATTTGCTAGTTGTTTGTTAATAGTCATCATGTTCAAAACCCTTAGTTTGATGTTTATGGGTGCTCCTACCTTAGGGCATCTGCACTAGTGACTCAAACACGCTCAAAGTGCATGAAAAGTGTTGAGCTTCCTCTCAAAACCCTCTCAAGACACTTTGTTTGACCATATCTTAGATGCATCTCCATTGGTCTGGGCTCTTTCAAAGTTTTTCATATGTTTTGGCCAGCCCTCAAGCCCCTTGATCTCCATCCATGCTCTTCAAAAAGGCGGCCTTGCCTTCCAACACGCCCTACAAAGAATCAGTTGACCATTTCTGAAGTAGAGAATAAAGCTCACTAAACTTACAATGTATAATGTCTTGAACTGCCCTTGCTAGACATGGTAAGACAAAGTGTCTTGAGAGGGTTTTGAGAGGGACCTCAACACTTTTCATCCACTTTGAATGTGCTTGAGCCATCGGTGGAGATGCCCTTAACTCTTTACCCACATTGATCCTAGGTGGAATATTGTATCGTAGCCTTCCAACTGTTTTCATTCACCATGTTTCACCATTCAAAAATCTTCACATTCTATAGAGTAAAATTAGAATTTTAGTATCTTGTATCACTACTTTTTAATTCTTACTCAATTCCAATCAAGCATACATGATTTGAGTTTCAAAAAACCAAAATCCTATTTTTAGTGAATTATTTTACATAAAATTCATGGTTTTACATGATGATTGATTTAAGAAAATTGGTGATGAGTTTTTGAGATTTGATTGCATGGATGTGTAGGAAATACCCGTACGCATGTCTTTATTTCTAACAATCATCTCCAAAAAAAATTACAATTCCTTCTATGTAGACTTTCATGTTGAGGTGTTTATGACTAGATATTGCAAGATAAAAATTTGTAAAATTTTAACTAGCTCTTGGCAAATTAACCATATTATGAAGTTCAAAGATTCAAACCTAATCATGTTGAATACGTCAAATAGACAAATTTTATTACCATAAAGGATAGCTCATTTATAAGATTTGGTTGTAAACATCCCAACATTAAAATCTACATAGAAGGAATTGAAATTGTTTTTGGAGATGCTTGTTTGAAGGAAAGACGTGCGTATGGGCATTTCCTACACATCCATGCAATCAAATCTCAAAAACTCATCACCAATTTTCTTTAATCAATTATCATGTATAACGGTTGGGGTTAAATCACTAGAAGGAAAACAAGGATAAACAACTGCCACAAATCACAACGACTAGGTCACCAGAACTGCCTTGCAATTGCACAAACAATTGCACAACATTTGCACAACTACAATCTAGTCGTGCAATTGTTTGTGCAGTTGTAAGGCAATTCTAGTGACCTAGTCGTTATGATTTGTGGTAGTTGTTTATCATTGTTTTCCTTCTAGTGGATGGCATGCTGTTTTGGCTGGGGCCCACACCTGACACCCTGCCCAGTCCCTTGCTTGAACCATCCTCTCAAATCGTGCATGCAATATGAGAACCGCATGCTTGAACCTTGGCCCTGCGTTTGGTTATCAAAACTTATGTTTAAGCCCCTCACTTGCTATTGTGCTCTTTGGAACTTGGTTAGTAACTAGTTCATGAGCACATTACTGAAGGAACCAGCTACAAATCAAGTTCCAGGGAGCACAACACCAAGTGCAGGGGCTCAAATACAAGTTTCAAAAATTGAATGCAGGGCCAAAGTTTAGGCGCGTAGTTCTCAAATTGTATGCACGATTCAAGAGGATGGTTTGGGTAGTGAACTAGACAAAGTGTCAGGTGCGGGCCCAAGCCAAAACAACATGCCATCTAACCCCAGCCATGTAAAACCATGAATTTTATGTAAAATAATCCCCTAAAAATAGGATTTTAGTTTTTTGAAACTCAAAATCATGTATGCTTGATTGGAATTGAGTAAGAATTAAAAACTAGTGATACAAGATACTACAATACTAATTTTACTCTATAGAATGTGAAGGTTTTTGAATGGGGAAACAGGGTGAACAAAAACAGTTGTAAGGCTGCGGTACCTTGCAATGGCGGTTGATTCTCCGTGCCCATGCATCCACCGAAGCTCGCTGCGAATGAGGCAACCACGCGCACAATCACGCGGCACCAGATAATCCAGTCTACGCCAATATCACCAATTCCACGTCTATTCTGGAGTCTCCTTTTCATAGAACCATCACCAGTCCATAACTGCACCGATTTTTTTTATTATTGGCGACTTCTCGCCAAAATCTTACCTCTCAGTTTGGCACTGGCTCCTCATTTAACACTTAATAAAATGTAAGTTAAATAATGAAGGAAATCGTTACACCGCTCTATAACAAACACCATTTCCGCCAAATTTTGAATGATATTATTTTTTAATATTAGTAGATGTTATGGAAGCACGTGCACACATGGATGGTTCTATGCATTTTTTCCGTTCCTGCTTGCATTCTGAGGTGCGTGTCGCGCGGCCACCGAATAGGCTTTAAAAAATTACGGTGCAGTCTAGTCGAGGTTCCACGTTTCGGCAGTTTCAGCATTGGCTTCCAGTGTCTTGCTCGTGGGGTCCTTAGAGCATCATCAATAGAGCACGGGCATTTGAGCGGGCCCTGGGACGGCAAAAACATTGCTATTTTTTGACTAATGTATAATTAAAAAATGAGATTACTATCATTGGAAGCATATACAAAAATTCGTCAAGTAAATAAAATGACATATGGTATTGGAAATTGGACTGACAAACTAGAGCCCATTGAAAAAATAGCTAAAGGACAGACAATATGGTAAATTATGCCTCATAAAAAATAATTAGATAGTGGCACTCCAAATTTTGAAAATTTGGAGTGCCATTATCTAATTTTTCTTTATGAGGCATGGTTTGCCGTGTTGTTTGTCCTTTAGTTATTTTTTCAATGGGCTCTAGTTTGTCAGTCCAATTTCCAATACCATATGTCATTTTATTTACTTGACGAATTTTTGTATACGCTTCCAATGATAGTAATCTCATTTTCTAATTATACACTAGTCAAAAAATAGCAATGTTTTTGCCGTCCCAGGGCCTGCTCAAATGCCCGTGCTCTATTGATGAAGCCCTTAGAGCATCCTCAATCCGGCTGGGTTAACACCCGTCCTTTGGTACTCTAACTAGTGTTTTTGTTTGGGGCAAAATGTAGCCAGGAAGCAAAATTATTTTAGAGACACCTTATATTTACGCTAGAGGTAGGGTTTTCAATGAAAATGTTTTGCCAAAATTTTCTATGTATCATTAAAAGATATGAACATGTTGCCAAGTAGCACTATCACCATTCATTAGTGACAAAGCATAACAAATGTATCATTTTCTTTGTATGTGGTAATTGTACCAGCATGACCATCAATTACAGTACCAAATCATAAAAGCTTCTCAAGTGGGTCCACAATCCACACACAAATTTAAGTTTATATGGTACCTTGATTTTGATTCCAAAGTACCATGATTTTACTGAGGCATGAAAAAATACTACTCTGATGGATAAATACTACGTGTCACGTATGTACTGGTTAAATTACGTAAACAAAAGATGGCCTGGTATAATCAGTCAATTTCATTGGTCAATTGTACCCAACTAAGCTACACTAAATGTTGCATGTAGGTTAGTGTTTTTGTTTGAGGCTACAAATCTCTAGAAAACAATTTTTTTAGGAGCCTGAAATTAGCACTAGAGCTAGTGAAAATAGTGAGTGTAATTTGCCAAAATTCACCAATGAAAGGGACTACTTTTGCCCTCTCTTTGCCACATGTCATGCCACAATCATTTGCTTTAGATGTCTTTTTACACTAAAAAATGATGATAGCATGTGAACTTCACAAAAATTAAATGAAAGAAGCCAGGTTTGCACCCAAAAAAAAAAGGCAATTGTCAAATTAGCACCAAACACAAAATTCTAATTTAAACATTGACTCTAACCATGAAGAACTCCAAACTTGGTCCAATACATCTGGCAAGTGGTACGCTATTTTGGAGGGGACAACAAAACCTAGCCACATTTGTCACATTCAGCGTTCTTGGAGAGGCCTTCAAATTCATCTCTATACTATTGTTAGAGCAATCATGACTACTTTACAAGTCAAAAATAGATTTGCATGCCGGAAATAGAGATTGTGTCAAAAACACCTCACAAAAGTCTGACAGAAATGACGTTTATAGTCTTGCTACATGTGTGCACGTTGGATCGGTGGAGCTGGTGTGTTGCCGCTTTAGACGAGGTCATGCGATGAAGGTTGCTAATTGTCATTAATCAAGCCCAATGCCGGCTCTGGACTAAGGATGCCCTTAACCCTTAAATGCCAAGGCTGACGTCTTTTGTCCACCAGCCTCAAACGAACACTATGCAGCCCAAAGAAAAAGTTGTTTTTGTTTGATTTTTTTCAAAAGTGACCATACACACATGGGCCACCATGGATGGTAAAAAAAAACCTCACAAAATACACTCATATTTTTATGTGATCTAAATTGTGAGAAGTTTCAAAGACAGAGTGTTAGGTCCCATGCTGCCCTTCTTGCCATTTTCATGAGGGCACCATGCACTGTTGACTTTTGCAACTTTAAGAAACAATCCGACAAGGTGGGCACTTCTTGTCAGTGTAGAGAGGATTGTAGCAGGGCTAGTCATGGTGACAAACCCGGTGTTGAAAGGTTAATTGATAAAAATAAAAATAAAAACAATTGACACAATCATTTCCAAGTAGCACTCAATTCCGCACCCTAGATTTGAAGGTTTTACCATCCATTAATGAACCCAAAGTGGAGCAATGCACGCTGCTTGCACAAGGGATTTTTGCCAAATGTCAATTGCTAAGGTGCTTTGGAAGGCTTGGGATTGGGACCGTGAAGTGCCATTATAAGAACACATCCAAGCAGTTTCAAGGTTAGTTGACAGTTGCTTTTAGAGAGCCTATGCGTTGCAACTTTGCCCATTAATATAAAATATTTAACAATACATTTTTCACAAAAGTGATGTTCCATGATAGCTTGTTGAAAGACTAACCGTATGGATTTTGTCCTAAATTTTTAAGACCTTGAGGTACCCCAAACCCTTAAATGGTTGGGTATGGGTCTGTTTACCTTAACCCCATTGAACACCATATTCATTATAAGGTAGGTACACCCATAAGCACCACTGTCCCCATAACCGTCACTTCTGAAATCTTGAAAATTTGTGGAAATGAATAGATGTAATTACAAGGATGTACAACATGTGAACATGAAATCTTGAAAGTGGTTATGGGTGCAATGGTAGTTTGCTCTTTAAAAATCCACAATTTATTCTCACAATATCCAAATAATACATTCAAAAGTGCAAACTCAATATTTTTCTGTTCCTAATAAGATCTTATAATTTGCTAGCTATTTAGCGATACTCATCACGTTGAAAACTCTTAGTTTGACTCTTATGGGTGCTCCTACCTTAATGAGAGAATGGGGACCTCTAAAAATAAACATTAAAATGAGAATTTTAAGCTCAAATTGAGCTGAACTGACATAAAACCTTTCAATTTCAGGTCAAATTTGAAAGGTTTTGTGTCAATTTAGCTTAATTGACCAAAATCCTTTAGTCTAATTCCCCTAAAACTTTTTAATTTCAGGTTGTATTTCCTTTAAATTACTCTCAATTCACTGGAAAACTCTCATTATAATGAATATGGTGTTTGTAACAGTTGTCTTAGGGCTTGGTTTAGTACATAGATATGTTAGTGGGCCCAGATGGAAATGCTCATACTTTTCACTTGCAAGGAAATGTAAGCTATTTAGTTATTTATCATCAGGAGATTGAATCTAGGCCTTGGTGTTTTGAATTTACATGTCGTTTCTCAAGGCCATGGAACACCAAAATATAACTAACCAATGTTTCAAAACCTTGTTTTGGAAAAAAAAAAGTGCATTAGGAAAAATATGGGGCCTCAATAAGGCCCTGAGTTTGGGGGGTTCCTAGCCATGGGAACTCGGTTCCCAATAAAATCATGCTCAGGTTGAGTTGGCATCATTGATGCCACCTCAGCTTTTTTGAACTTTTTTATTAAAAAAATCAAAAAAGTTTCTTATTTTTTCTAAGATTTTTTTTTCTTTGATTTTTTCGGATTTTTTTAATTAATTTTTTCTAGCCTTTTATAGGGGCTGGTTCCCCACATCGGGAACAAAACATATGGAGGGCCAAATTTGTTTATAAAGGCCTTATGGACCCCCATATTTTTCCTAATGGTGGCATTTACATCTTTGTGTAAAAGTAGATTGTTTGAATATATATGCTTTGCTTTTTGGTCTATTCCAAATTGACGATTTTAAGGTAGGGGGCTCGTAAATTGAGCAGCTAAGGGTTTGTGCACTTTTGTGGAAAAATGAGGGCAACTTGGTAAGATGGACATATTTTTGGTAGAAAGTCAAAGAAGAGACAATGTGGCCATTTTGTTTGAAAATTTATGAGTTAGTATGAATTAACTACAATTTATCATAGCAAAAGTGCATAGGGTAGCTATTCTTGATCATAGGTTGTAGCATTCATGATGCAAAGGCGGCTTGTAAGTGGAACACATGAGTCCTAAAAGCAACCACTACAAAGCCAAGAATGCTCCAATAAGGCTCTTAAAGCGTGCAAGCACCCATTTCATATATATTCTAATACTCAAATCATGATAGAGAACATGTTTTCATTTATTTAAATATGACATATATATATATTTTACTAAAAAAAATCTGAACATAATTTGACCAATAAGCACACTCAATAGTGGCTCATATCACTCTCTTAAATTCCTAAAATGATGCATGCATAAGTACAATTTTTGAACATAAAATATGTGACCCATTTAAGAACCTCTATTCATTGTTTTTGTAACCCCTACATGGTCCACTCAAAATGATTGCTTTGAATTAGAGCCTTCTACCTTAAGTGCGCACAAAATATTGTCTCCAACCTCACGGTGGAGAGGTTATCTTTAGTAAAACTAAAAGTAATATATGAAAAAAGTGACTATCCAGCCCCAATTTTCCGAAATAACAAATTTACTTCTCATCAGTTTCAAACAAACTGTTTTGGCCTGTGAGGCCTCGGTATCAAAGGTCTTGAACTCCTGATTTTGTCTCAAGATACGGAAGAGGATAAAACTGCTCAACTCCATAGTAGGTGACAAATTATTACTTTAATTTGCTATGGGCCAAATAACTGAAAATTTTCCACTCTGTGCAGTACACCGAGCCTTGTCGCCGTCTAATTCGTCGTCGTCTTTCATGTCAACTCTGCCCATTCGGCGGACTTCAGAGTTGGCCGCATTGTGGTAACAGCATCGCATTGGCATTTGGCAGTTCCTTTGAAGGAAGGCTTTCATGGACGAGGTCGGTCGGTCGATCGGTCGTGGGGTTGACCGTCCGTCAGTCATGTCCGGCGTAGATTCAGGAGGTCGGTGGTTCCGAAACGGCGATCCATGGCTGTCGCTCGCTCTTGGACTCTTCGACTCTCACTCATTGATCGGCGCTTCTCAAGCTCCATGAAGTGAGATTTGGGCCCGGTTCAGCCTACTAGCCAGACGAAGTGGCAAAATTGGCACCCCAGCCTATGGTTGGGCTGCTGGAAAAGTTTTTGTGTAACCCTGTGTCATTCAAGAGTGTGCCTTTGACGAGCAAGTATGGTACCACCCTTGGAGCAAGCCCAAAATTTTTGTTATCTTGGTTGTTGACTTGGCTTTATTGGTTGGTGAAGAATTGAAGATGGATGTAAAAGTACCAAACAAACTTGCAGTTTGAAACCTAAATTTCAACCAATTGTGTTCAAGAATTTTTTAGCCAGTCACTAGTCTAAATTAGGCCTCTAGATTGATTTGAGACAATTTAGAGTTGCTGCAAGTTTTGCTAACCATGTAGGGGGTTGTCTTGGGTTTTCCGTTGCTGGTCCACATTTCCAACTTCCAACCAACGTTTGGGAAGACTTGGCAGCTAAGGTAGGAGGAGGCTCTAATTAGGAGCGGGCATTTTGAATGGACCATGTAAGGGTCACAAAAACAATGCACAAATGTTCTTAAATGGGTCACATTTTTCTATGTTCAAAAATTGTACTTGTGCATGCACCATTTTAGGAACTTAACTCCTAAAGATCTGGGACCTTTATTTTGTCAGAAGACACTCAAATTGCCATTTCTATTGCAAAGAGTTAAATTTTTTTGAAAATTGGTCGTTTTGCATATCTAACCATAGGATCCTGTACCAGATTAGCATAAGAATGTGTAAAAAAAATCCAAAAACTTTGACTGCACAATTTCAAGATTTTTGCGTTTTAAGTATAAAAAACAAACTATTTTGCACCTTGCACAATTAGATTTTGACTTTGAACTTTTTTAACTTAAAATTTTTGCACCACAAAGTTTTGAGGTTTATTTTTTTGTGGTAGGGAAATTGAGTTGAGAATCTTTGGAAAATTACCAAAACAAAAAATACTCAATCTTCTGATTCTTAACCCTTTAGTGATCGTCAACCATTATTTTGGGGGCACCTCAAATTTTCACTATACGGTTTGCAAAACACATTCAAGGGCAAAATTTGTGTTTCTAAAATTAGATCAGACCAGACATATCAAAGTTATAAACTTTGGCAACATGTTTTTTTTTTTTAAAAGTTTGATCTATTAGAACAATTCCACGTGAGGATTGTGAGAAGCTTGGTGATCCAAAAAAACTAATAGTGCAAAAACGTAAGACACTCTAACTAACTTGGTGTCAATTGTGCAATTGAAACTTTTGATAGTGGTGAAATTTGAAGAGGATATTGCCCCATTCTAGGTTACTGCACTTCTAAAAAAAATACAAAATTCAAGTCAATTTGTGCATTTCATGGCATGATTTGTAACATTGAGCTTTGGAAATATACAAACATGGCCACACATATACGATTGAATACATCATGTATGGAACATGTTTCCACAAAATCCAATTGGTCAATATCATCTACATTGGGTGTCATTTGAGGTACAAGGTCCCACATTTAGCATTGCAAACCTTTGGAGCCTAAGATTTCATGGAATACGCAATGTTGTAGCTAAAATACGCCACAAGTAGAACTTCTAAATAAACCATGCATCTTTTGCACAACTACTAGAGAGTTAGCACCGGATACTTTGGGTGCAATATGTGAACTTTGGGGCCACATCAAGGTTGCACTGAATTAGTATTTCAATTAGTATTTCATTTGCTATATTTGTATGAGATTCCCAACTTCATATGTAAAACTCGCATAGCTCTCGTGGTTCTTTATGCTTTGCTTTGAAATTTATTCCAGTAGGAGCACAAGCTAAACCCTCAACTCCATTCTGTTATGTGTTTTTGCAAATTAAATAGAACAAAGATGACAAGAACCACGGAGTACCAAAATCAACCCAAAAGTGATCAACCAGGCACTAAAGGGTTAAAGAAAACTTTAGGTAGAAAAAGGTATGAGATCAAATAAAAACTTAAATTGTTATAACCTTGCAATGGAATTGAAATACAACAACCCCAATGGTGAGATTGTTCTAGAAAGCAAACTTCACCGTTTCCAATAGTGAATAAAAAAAATGTTAAACTTGCATTCAAAAATGAACTTTATATGCTATTTTTCAAGAAGATGCTTGAATTGCTTGAAAAACAAGATTGTCCATAACTTTCTCATAACTAGCCCAAATAGAATGAATCAAAGCTTTAGATGTAGACAAAACTTTAAGACTATAACCTATGAGAAAAAATTTCAAAATTTTGTAAAAAAAATTGTTGCCCAATCACCCTAAAATTGTGCTTATATGGGCATAACTTTTGCTCTAGGGCATAGATTGGAATAAAAATGATATTCCCCAAAAGCTAATGTGTTTTTCTATCTCCAAAAAAAGTTTCAAAAAACCAAAACAAAAATTGAGGCCATAGGTACTTGCCTAAAATCCCATTTGTCCCCCAAGGGGACACCAAAGCTTTAGAGGTTAAATGCCAAAATAATACAATGTATCTAGATTCTCTATCAACCAATGCACATTTGTCCCTCAAAATTTGTCCTACCTTGAGAGGGCCCATAGGAGATCCAATTGAGCTACAATACGAAAAAAGAAGGTCGCTTTTCATTCTTCACAAATATTTGATTCTTGAAAAAGGTGTGACTAAGGTAGAAGGTTTTGATTCCAACCATGCTCTAATTGTGTTCCCTATGTAGGAATGAGTGGCATGTTCCTTCAAGTATCTCATATTATTATTAATGGATTAGGAAAACATAACACTTAATTAAACTTACCTAAATCATTAATAATAATACTAGATATCTGAAGGAGCATGTCACTCATTCCTAAATAGGAAACGCAATTAAAGCATGGTTGGAATTAGAGCCTCCTACCTTACCTTACCCCTATTGTAAGCAAATTCTATGGCATGAAATTACAGGACGGACTTGACACTGACGTGGCATCCTCGTCAGTTCCATTTCACGACCCCTAAACTTCTGCGTGCCATTTGCATGGCGTAGCCTTACAGCGAAGCAGCTGATTTTCAACGTTACGTCTTTTTGCTGCTCTAGCTTTCGTATAATAATTCATCACTGAGATTTCTGTTCTAGAAACTATGTCCTTCTCTTCAAATTCTACGCCCATGGAGCTTCGAATGCACGGTCTTCTTGGTTAAGGTAGTAACACCAGTAGCCATCGCCGTACCCATAACCATCACCTCTAAAATTTTGAAAAATCTGTGAAAGCAAATAGATGTAATTACAAGGATGTACAACATGTGAACATGAAACCTTAATGTTGGTATTAGACGCAATTGCAATCAGCCCTTTAAAAATTCACAATTTATTCTGACAATATCCAAATAACACATTTGAAAGTAACCCATTATTCATTAAATTGGGAAAAAGTGACATTATGAGACATTTGAGTTTTATGTTTTTTAAAAAACATTCATTGAATACTCTTCAAAAAACATAGAAACCAAAAGTCCCAAAGTGTCACTTTTTCCCAATTTAATGAATAACGCGTTAAGTGCAAACTCGTTATTTTTCTCTGGCTACTAGAATCCTATAATTTACTAGATGTTTAGTTCAAAACCCTTAGTTTGACGATTATGAGTGCTGCTACCTTATGACCAAGAACCGAGTCGCAACCAGCGATTGCTCATCAATTCACAGGTACTCCGCCAAGTCGCCACGGTATTTCTCATTACTTTTTATTTAGCTCGAACTCTATCTTAGTTGGATAATTGTAACGGAGTTGGATTTGAAGGTAAAGTTCAAGAGATGGACATTTTGTTTATCTTGAATCAAGAATCCTAGCTGTTCGAATTCTTGAATTTTCATGACGAAGCGAGGCTTTAGTTCGTACGTAACTCAAGCTGTGATACACATTTCAATGTTTTATTAGAAATTGACTGTTGGTTAGAGTGAGAGATACTAATCAAATTTTTATTCGAATTCTTAAATCGATACCGGTTCTGAAGATGAAGGGAAGTACACTTTCTCTTCATTTGATGTGCGAGTCACTGAAGTGTGATGAGTCCGATTTTATCATGAATTCTCTTGTTTTATCCATGAAAGTCATGGTTTAATTCGCCAAAAAGTTGTTCGCTCGTTGGAAACATCGAGCTAGGAGTGACTCTGATAAAGTGATAATCATAGCTGTGGCTGTATACAGTAGATTTCATGAGTACGATAGTTTGAACACGATAATAGAAACTTTTGTTGCATCTTTGCCTGTAGTTTATGCTGTAGGTTTAGAGTATACAGTAACTTACGGTAGTGATTTTGTGAAGATGTATTTTTATCATCAGTTAATCTTTTGTTTTCGTTCTCATTGTGTTTAAGTTCATATGCAAATAAGAAGATGAGCTGGACAACAAGAAAGCAATACACAGCAAAGTCTTTTAGATTTCCCTGTGTGATTTCTGGAATTCTTCACGTTTTCCCTGTGAGATGTTCAACATTTCAGTGTATTTCTTCTATGATTTTTCCATGTCTCACATTTCCCTGTGGTCTCACAGGGAAATGTGAGACATGGAAAAATCATAGAAGAAATACACTGAAATGTTGAACATCTCACAGGGAAAACGTGAAGAATTCCAGAAATCACACAGGGAAATCTAAAAGACTTTGCTGTGAATTTTTTGGAATCCGGACAGTTTGAATTCGCAGATCTGTTCGGTACTTTGCACTTGCAAGCATGTTTTGTGCCGTACTGACTCGAGGAGATTGATTGACCTCTAATGCGTACTAAATGTTGGATAAAATTACACATAACACCATATTTGTGAAAAGGGTACCATTCTTACAAATTGGAATTTATGGCTTTTTTTTTCTGAGAGCGCCATAATCATTGAATTGGGAATCCATTGACTTTTTTCCAATAAAATGAGATATATATTCTTCAGAAATACACTCTTTTTGGATAGAAAGTCTCGAATTTTGGACAAAAAGTCTAGAATTTTGGATAGATGTTCCATTAAGCAGGTTTGAGGTGACCTCCTTAATTAAATTAAGAGGGACTTTTTGGATTCAAGTGAAAAACAAATAGGACCTATGGCTTTCCCCTTTTAACAAATATGGTGTTACATGCTATAATATATGCCTTTTTGAAGTGGACATCAAAAAGATTACCTGAAGCAGGATTACAAGAAGCTTTTCATATCGTCAAACGTAGAAAAATATATAATGCGATATTCATTAAAAAGGAAAAAAGCTTACAAAGTGGGACTTTTGCAGGATTAGGGTGGTCACCCTAATTCGAGCTCAAACATTTTATTTTGGTACACGTGGCCTCACCTAAGAGGAAGAATTTGTGAGGGAAATTTTTTTAGTGGCTCAGACTAAATCTGATACCTTCAAATCTAGTTTAAGGTGGCTTTTTGGGATTAAGGTGAAATACAAAATGGTACACATGTTTTTCCCCTTTTAATAAATATTGCGTTATATTTAGAATCGTTTAATTTGTAATAATAAGAAATATTTTTTGTTTGAAAAAGAAAAGGATACAAAAAAGTGGGAAAAAAACTTTGTTTTAGTATCTTTGTCCTTTATTATAATATTTCACTATTCTCCTTCATTCTTTTTTGGTGTCTTTAGAAAGGGGAAATTACAAAATGAGTAACATAAAGGAATGAAATTACAATTTGGGTAACAATTTGAAAGTAATTATAATTTGGGTAACAAAATCCAAATACTTCAAGAGGTTTGGCAAGGGAATTGATATATGTACCATCCCTTTCAGTTCAATTATTCTAGCATACCTACTATATATGGCCAATATTTGCAATATTAAAGTAGGTGTGGAATAAGGAAAAAACATCACTAATTTGAAAATATAGCTTGACATAGACATTGCTACTTTATTTATTTTTCAACTTTGGATCATACTCATAGTATCAATTAAAAAATCTAAATTATGCTTGGTTTAATTTAGATCTTTTAATTGATACAGTGAGCAAGATCAAGAGCGTATATACAAAATTAAAGCTGCAATGTCTATGTCAAGCTATATTTTCCAATTAGTGATGTTTTTTCCTTATTCCACACCTACTTTAACCCCTAAATGCCCAAGGCCTTTCTGAACTTCTTGGCATTTTCAAGAAAGTGAACAATCAACCAACCTTTTCATAAATCTCTTCAATTTTTTAAAAATTGTAACCATACAAATTTAAACTTGACATGTTAGAGATTACATGGAAAAAGAAAACTTAGCAATATCACTTATAGTTTGAAAGATTATAATATTTGAACATGAGGGTGTTAAAACTGGAAAAGTAACTTGAAGTCTTCTAATCCTCATTTTGCATGTCAAATTTAAAAATTTAGTCATCAAAAAAATATGAGGTTTAAGGTCATTACATGTTTAACCTCAACCAATTTATGGTTTTCAAAATCTACTCCTGTATTTTTTTAAAATGGACTTCTAATGGGGATTTTTCTCCAAGCTCTAGTGTATTTGAGGCCCATTTTCAAAATCTTCCAACACTAGAAAACTCAAGATTGCAGTGGACACCCTTGTACAAAATCTTGAATAGGAAAATCATTGACACTCATTTGCAAAATCAGATTTTTGATACTAAAAATAAACTTCAAAACAAACTTGTGTTCAAAAGAAAATACCAAAAATAGTGATTTGATAAGATTTTATTTGTCTTCAAAGTTTTGCAAACACCCAAATTGAGTGCCTTGGGCATTTAGGGATTAATATTGCAAATATTGGTCATACATAGTAAAAGTGGTAAAATAGTTGAAAAGAGATGATACATATATCAATTCCCTTGCCGTATCTTTTAAAGTATTTGAATTTTGTTACTCAAATTGTAATTACTTTCAAACCATTACCTAAATTGTAATTTCTTTCCTTTTTGTTACTCATTTTGTAGTTTCCCCCTTAGAAAGCATAGTAATGAAAGGGCGCAAGGTGCAGCTTTCGCAACACTAATGCTGTGGCAGCTTTGTTAGAACAAGCTCAAGAATCGATTTATTCAGCAAAGCAAAAAAAAAGTTTATTCAGGTGTGAGCATGTTTTTGTGAAGAATGAATAAGGGATTCGATTTATTCAGCAAAGCAAAAAAGATAAAACAAATCATCAAACCAACATGTGAGAAGAATAAATTCTCGAGTAGAAATTAGACTTTTAATTTGTTTTTCATCACTTCCTCTTAATCGTACTTAGTACAATACGAAAAGTCTGATTGTGGAGTTTATCAAATAAGTTTCTATAACCTATGCTTTAAATTTTAATGTGGCCAATTGTATGTTGCCTTTTGATGTGCAACGGCCATTGAAAACGTTTTGGTGCTCCTCAATGCAATACTTGATCATTGGGTAAATGCTTGACTCATGCACAATGTTGTGTATGAGGAAGCACTTTTGTAATTACAAGTGAAGATTAATTTCTCCAATGATTATGACAATTGATCCCTTGAGAATGTTATTTACTTTCAAAGTTGAATATTCTTTTAGCATGGGTCCATTTTCTTAAACTATGTTCAGTCGTGAAAATGTTTCATGCATCAATTTGTCGGTACGACAAGTAAGAAGGACTTATAACAGAATAATATAATTTTCATGATTGCATTTAATTCAAAGGGTGAGCAAAAATATGGGATTAGTGATTTGTTTGTTGTAGTAGGTACATATTTTAAGGCCCTTTTAGAGACTGTGGAGATGGCTCTTGGAGGGCTCAAAATCTTGAGTTCCTATGCCAATAGGGGTAGTCACACCTCCAAAAATGAAACTTCTATGAAAAACAAAAAGTTGTAGAGTGGAAATAGGTGCCAGTAAGAGAACTTCATGAAGAAGTTGTGACTCCCCTTTTGTGGGCGGTGGAGAACAACAAACAAGATGACCTAATAATTGGGGTGATGTAATAAGAAACAAGTTGCATTCACATATTCAACCAAAGAATGCCACATTCATTCAATTGGGAATTTGTGAACATTTTGGGCATTAACTAGGTTTAAGGTGATCACCTTAAACCGAGCTCTAGGTTTAAGGTGAAGTACAACTTGGGAATCTGGTTTTTCCAATTTAATGAATACGGCATTAAAGCCTTTGACTGCAAGGAGGGTGAAAACAAAAAGAGCAGATGAAAGAAAGATACACATTGTTGAAAACTTCACATACTAAACTTCTTCACATTTGTTCTTCGCCTTTGGACTTGAAGAAAAAACTCCTCAATCTTCACAAAGTGGACCCTCGGCAAATCAATCAAGGAGATAGTGCCACATCCCATTCTCTAAAAGTTGAGAATGGGATGAATAAGGACCGGAGTGAATGTGATCAGTGTTTGAGAAATTTGTTGAACTTCACTAGCTAAAATTTGACATTTTCCATATTCAACCAATTTTTTTTACTAGACAGCATTGTATATGTTTCTAATTTTACATTTTAATCTACTACATTCACATTATTTTGTAAAATCTTAATTGATTTTTTTATTGATAAAATGCAACTAATTTTTTTCCCAGTTCCACCAGCTAAATTTGAACTAGCAGCCAATTTTTCTTGCGCATTGGGTGTGACTACCCCTAACATCATAATACATGGTTGCAACCATTACTAGAAAACCTCCGCTCTTGTTCAAAAACCGCCACTAAACTGATAGCCACAATTGGCATTAGAAGGCGAGACTGCGAGAGATCCCAAGAGAATGGAATTCACAAAGCTTCAGTTCAGAATTGCCAAGGCAGTGTTGCCAGACCAGGAAATCAGCTACCGGGTGGGTGTCTTGCAATGAGAGAGGAGATCGTTCGAGTGAGGAGTCTGGGTTGAATCTGAAAGTCAAAAACATGTTAGTGAACTTAGGGCCACTTCACACTATAATGGCCGACTAAGTTGAGAGGTAGTGGGATTGAGTGGATAAATTTTGTTGAGAGGCCAAAGAAATGGGTTGAAAATAGGTAACAATTTTTTTTGAAACCTTTGGTTGATAATAGTGTGAAAGCCTCCAAAAGTAAAGCCCAAAATTCAAATTTTCTTATTTAATACTCCCTCTGTCTCAATATAAAACTCCAAATTAGGGAAAGTTCTTGTCCCACTAATAAGCTCCCTTTTGCTAATTTCAATTGCTGAAAAAGTTTTTGTCATGTCCAATGATCTTATGGGGGCAAGTTAAGCAATTAAAAAGCATTCCTCTCCTAACAAGCTTGGCCTTGCCCATATGAGGTACCATTGTTGCTACTAATCTTTAAATCATTAGTAATGAGGTGCTAGCAACATGTACAAATATGGTACTTTTTGCATGGAATTTGGGTGCCCAAACAGCAACATCGAAGCTAGAGATTTTGCACACATTTGGTAGATGGTATATTGATTCTAGAACACATGTGTTAATAGTAAAAAGACAAACAATGACGAGCTGGTAGCCTTCACAAACTATGCACAATTATGGTACTTTTTGCATGGAATTTGGGTATTTGAATGGCAACATAAAAATTTGAGATTTTGCAGATATTTGGTAGGTGGTGTATTGATTCTAGAATGCATTTGTCACTAGCATAATGACTAAAAATACAGTTAATCCCTCTTGGAGAAGTTTTTTGGAGCTTTATAATGGGACAGAGGGAGTAGCCATGATCTTGTTAGTTTTTGAATTTTTTTATGAAAAAAATTGACGACCTCACAACCATATTTTGGGTTTCCTTTTTCAACTGATCCAATTTTTTTGTTGAGAGGTTATTGCACAGAATGAAAAAGTGTTGCCATGTAGGTAGTTTGAAAGATGTTGGACTATGGACTTTGGCTTATAATGTGAAGGATTGAGAAGCCAAAATCTTAATTTCTTGCAACTTTATTGGTGGAAATTAACGACCTCTTAGCATCTGGCCATAGTGTGAAGTAGCAGCTCATGTTGGAAACAAATTATTGGAGTTTAGCCCTGTATTCACCAATATAATATTTTGTAATTAATTTTTTAACTGAACATTGTATAGCGCTTTCGCGTAATGGATTCAAACTAGAATTATATTGAAGAAATAGTTGAATAAAGCTCATGTTGCTTTTTTTTTGTTAGTACTAATTTTTTAACCTGATTCATCTGCTTAGAGAGGCTTTCAGACCAGCCCTAATACACTGATTTTCGGAGTTCCAGTGGAGGAATCAAATGGTCGGGCTTGTGTTTGCCACGTCTTTGATGAGGATCGAGCTATGGCCCCCGAGGGAGGACGACCCGTTGCAAATGTCACAAGTCACAACTCTCGGAGCCGTGATTCGCACAACAGTTTCCACCTCAAATAAATTGTCACACCTCCAAACTTTCGCCACTGGGCGACTCTGTGCACCGTCCCACTGGAATCGTCGAGCACATGCTGCGATATCTAGTGCAGGAAAACCCCTGCCAACCCTTTTTTTTTGTATTTTATATTTTAGGACATGCAAGAGTGTAGATATTTACCATCAGGAGATTGAATTAGGGAATTTTGAATTCACGTTTGGATTTAGAGACCCTGTTCTAGTCTTGAACCGTGGAGGAGGATAACATTGAACAACGCCAGAACAGAGGGCAAATAATCACTTTTACCCTCATTTGTAAGACATGCAGAGCTTTTCCACCCACCCTGGCCCCACATCGACGTATGTGCAGGAAACTAAGCTGTCGAGCAAGCGCTACGAAATCTAGTATAGTACACGTCAACATTTCCTTATTTTATTACATGCAACGTCACAACGTGTGTCAAACCAGTAGTCGGCGTCCGTAATTGAACAAAGTTTTTTGTTTTATTTCATTCATTGCTTCAATGAAGCCAGCCAGGCGTATACTTGCACCATCAGCAAAGTTCGGGCGATTGTAGCTCTTATTGTAAATCACGGCAAGTCATATCCCAATTGGGACTATTCTGTCTGATCGCTCCCACATAAATTGAATCATAAACTAGCTTAGCTAGACGACTAACTCGTCAGTGTTGAGATACTAGATATATGCTAACTAGTTTCTAGAGCCTATAGCTGTTAGTAACTCTAGAAACTGTTACCCTAGGATGAATTATGGACTGGATTTGAAAGTGATCAGATTAACGGCGCTTGAAAACGATCGGCCGGGTGCCTTTATTAATTACTGAGCAGCAATGGTGGCGATGTTTTGGCGCTGAGCTCGCATTTCGGCCTTCACGGCATCGGCGATCATGTCGTAGGCATCGCCCCATGCACTCTTGAGCTCCGGTGACCACAGTTCCGGAACTCCCATCTGGATTGCGTACAAGATCGCTTCCTTCACGATCTGCACCAGGCGATCCAACAAACAGTTCAAATATATTAATATGGATTCTTACAACACACTTTGCTCTTACAAATTTTGAGTTTTAAGTCAGAGTAGCTGATTAGCGTGGATTCAAAGAAAAGTTCACAGACTAGCTAGCAAGTAGTGGCGAATATATATATCATCACCTCGAACTGGCTGTCGGTAACTCCGGCGTTGATGTGCGTGGCAGCCAGTTTGTGCAACTTGGAATCCAGCACTTGGTATGTTCCTTTCTCTCCCAATTGAGCCGCTGCATCTCCAGTCTGAACATGCCAAAACCAGTCGATGTTTACCATTCCAGCTGAGATCGCAGCTCCATCTAAGAATTATACAAAGCTGCAACATTTGCATGTAAACTTTATGCTGCACTCACTCCAACTTTGAGAGGTTCGCTAAGTAAAGGGGGAATGGCGGAATGCTATATTGTGACCCGGGAGCCGTTAGTCTAATTCTTTTTTTTGTCAAAATACTAACTTCACCTATAAACGTGGACATAGGAGTGATAGGACCTTAGAATTACGCATTTTGAACTTTCGTCTCTCGAAAAACTTGCTGTAACTTTGAATTTTTCCCATTAATTTTGAGTTCAAAATCAGTTCAACTCACAAAAATCTTGACTCATCACTCATGTCTCACCATTTCAACACACACAAAACAACTTTGTTCACAATGTGAGCTAGTTAGCATGCAGAGGCTCACCATCAAGTGTTGAACTTTCATAGGTTTTCTAGTTTTTCCATTAATTCTGGATTCAAAATCTATGGCTGCTCACAGAAACCTTGTGTCACACAGCTCATGGATCACAGTTTTACGCTCACAAAATCGAGTAGTCCTTAATGTAAGCTAGCTAGCACGCGGAAGCTGACCATGAGGAAGACGTAACGGGCGTGACTCTTGACTCCTGGATTCTCCTCGAACGGGACCGTCGAGTCCCGCAGAAACGAGTACATCGCCTCCGCTCCTGGCGCTATCTCGAACACCCTGCTCCATTGGTTGGAATTGCACCCCAAATTAATTAACCCCCCAACACATCCATCCACCAATGCAATATTCTCGTCCATTATTACGAGGACTCGATGCATGCTCCGAACCACTCATTCATTTCATACTACAGTCGACTGATCAATACCGACAGAGTACTGATCGATGGATGGATGGACTTACTTGCGGAAGAAGTTGATTCCGTTGCGCTGCGCATCTTTCTTCAGAATCTCCCACGACTTCTTCACGAGTTGCTCACTCTCCTTGCCATACGCCCTGCTGGTGCCACTCCCCATCACCGCTACCTCCTCCTTTTGATTAGTAGCTGCCTGAACTGGTGGCATTGCTCGCATCCTCCGTTGCTCGCTCAGTTTCAAGCCTGCAGCACAAATCACACCAGTTTCATCATCATCAGTACCGCATCGGAATAATTAGCTTCTACTCTCTTCATTCCAAAGCAATCGCACCGAAGCCCATCGTCGAACTCTCTCTCGAGTCGAGTGGTACTGAAGTGGACGTGATTGTAGGTCACCGTATGCACCACCCAAGTCAGAGCGTGGACTTACCCTTGTAAGGCAACTGATGTTGTACTGTCACCGCCTGTCTTCGAGGTGAACCGACGGTTGCCGACTGAAATTGCAAAATAGCCGGTTGAAACTTGAAACTACCGGATAAAAGACCCGCCATCTTTCTCCAATATAATCTAAAGTATATTGTATTACAGTAGAAATATCGAATGCAGCTTGACAGATAATAATAACAGATTTGTATATATGCTAGTGAAAGAAAATCCAGTTGAAACTGGGAAATGTTGGATATCAGCCTGTGAAGCTAAAGTTTCTCTCCGAACACTCGTCACTGGCACTGGCACTAACACTGGTAGAGGTGATTGATTTGGGACTAATGCGAAGTTGTGAATTGTGACGAGAAACGGGAACTGTTTATACGGAGTTGTTGAGCACGCCATGAATCCACAGAAATTGACTGGAATGGGCGCGGTTGTGGCGCTTGGGGAGTTGAAAAGCCAAGCGAACTGCAGATGAGGAGCTGCCATCGAAGGTGACCGGAGCTGTGAGCAGTGCAACTTCGGAAGAAGCAGATAAAGTGCGTTGAAAGCACACGCCCTGTTCCGACAATCCACACTTGCGATGCGCCGCTACTTGTTTCGATGTCTTTTTCATTTGTCTGTGGTTTGTATTTTAGGGTTGAGTGAGTGGGCCAGCGGGGGTCAACGCAGTCAAATATGCTGCGGAGTGCGGAGTCAGACTTGGTCGTCAGCATCGATGTCAACGCGCTGCTACTGCAGTTCTCAGTGTCTCCTGTCCAGTCATCAAAACCCCCACTCATGCTTTGTGCCTTCGTGGGTACATGAACTCCCGTTACATATTTGGTTAGATACATGAACTCCCAGTACATAATACTTGTATCCTAAAGATCATATTAGGTAATTTAGGAAAAACACTATATTTTGGGATTTTCACTATTTCTATCGTTATGTACAATTTAGCATATTACAAAAAAATAAGCGTGCATTTTCTAGTATAATATTCTTGCATATCTTTACGCCCAACCCATTCTACCATTCCAAAAACTTAGTATTTTACACAATACAATTGGCAATTTTGTATTTTGAATCATTGGCCTATAATTCTTATACAATCCTAATCAAGCATATCAAGTTTTGAGTTCGAAAAATCAAAATCCTATTGTTGGTGAATTATTTTAGATAAAATTCATGGTTTTACTTGACAATTGATTAAAAAACATTGGTGATGAACTTTTGAGATTTGATTGCATGGGTATGTAGGAATCATCCGTATGCACATCTTTTCTTTGAACTAAAATCTTCAAAAAGTTTCAAAATTCCTTCTATAGAGATTTTAGTGTTAGGCCCATCATGACCAAATTTAGTAAAATAGATATCTCCATTCTTTAATTAGTTTTTGGCAAAATAAACATACTTCTTTGCTCAAAGGTGCAAACTTAACCACACTGTATGAGTCAATTTTTAAAATCTAATTAAAGAATGGAGACATCTATTTTACTAAATTTGGTCATGATGGGCCTAACACTAAAATCTCTATAGAAGGAATTTTGAAACTTTTTGAAGATTTTAGTTCAAAGAAAAGATGTGCATACGGATGATTCCTACATATCCATGCAATCAAATCTCAAAAGTTCATCACCAATGTTTTTTAATCAATTGTCAAGTAAAACCATGAATTTTATCTAAAATAATTCACCAACAATAGGATTTTGATTTTTTGAACTCAAAATTTGATATGCTTGATTAGGATTGTATAAGAATTATAGGCCAATGATTCAAAATACAAAATTGCCAATTGTATTGTGTAAAATACTAAGTTTTTGGAATGGTAGAATGGGCTGGGCGTAAAGATATGCAAGGGTACTATACAATAGTGCAATTTCAGGGATCCCCCCCAAGAATTTCAAATGATTATAATTTTGAGGTATAGTTTTGCCTACATTTAATGTATGTAAGATTAAGGTGGAGTACAAATTGGTCCTTTTGTTTTTCCCAATTTATCTAATATGGTGTTTGTATGATAAGAAGAAATCACATTGTTCACAGGTAAAAAATAGTATCTTGTATGATTGCTACAAATGACTAAAAAATGAGTCATTTCTTGCTAAATGATTGTATCATGACTGGTCTCATTTGGTCACGATTTAATCATCTTTTAGTTGTTTAGTAGTCTTTGTCATTCAGTCATTTAGGACATTATAGTATCTCATCCTTTCTGGCATGCTGGCTTTGTCTTTATTGGGAAGAAAAGATTGTTCTCTCTTTCTTGAATCTAGCTACTTCTTTTTTCTTGAAGGCATTTAGATTTTCCAATTCCCAATGGTGCCATTACATTTTCACTGACATAATCAAACTATCATGTGGTAAAGTGTCTTGATCTCAATAACTGCTTTGTAAAATCCACATTTGTTATTAAAATGCCAATCCACATTCAATAATCGATAAGTGACAACACAGTTATCATTTAGTCATATATCAATAACAGATAAGTGGTCACATAATTCTCATTTAGTCATGTATCAGTAACGGATAAATGAGCCCATAATTTTCATTAGTCATATATTAGTTGTTTGTTAGTTTTGAATCAAAGTGCCACAGTGCTCCAATGAGCACTAACATTCATTTTGTAGTACTTGGTTAATCATTTTCTAGTTGTTTGTACATTCCACTTAGTCATATTTTAGTCGTCACTTAGTCATATATTGGTTGTTACTTAGTCATATTTTTGTTGTCACTTAGTCATATTTTAGTTGTTCTTAAGTTGATTACGGTTTGGTTTTAGGCGTTTAGGATTTGGAGTAACTGCTTGTTGTGTAGAAATAGTGCGGTTTACTAGTAATGGTAGCGGGTAGTTCTATATTAGTCACCATATAGTTGTTGTTTTTAGTTGCAGTGATGACATAGTCGTCATACAGTTACATGAGATTTGAGGTTCACAATGCAATAACTCCTCAAACAAAATACAATCACCAACCATTCACAGAAGCATACAAAATTTAGTCACAAACTAGAGTCATAAACTAGTCACAAACTAGAATCACAAACTAGTCATAAATTAGTCACAAATGTAGACATCATTTAGATATAACAACATTACAATGTAGTCAAGTTACATTACAGTCACAATACAGTCATTATACATTCCATATGAAGTCCGATTACATTCATAATACAATCATAATTCAGTTGCAAGGCAGTTAAGAAGTAGTCGCTATGCAATCATGATCCGGTCAATTCACGGTTGCTATTTAGTCACAATTCAGTGTAGATTCTATATAAAATTTATATATACAATTTAAAGTTTTCAAAACCTCAAAATAGATCCGCTGTTCATTTAGCACTCACAAACTATTCCACACACTGCTTTCTAAACCTAGTCAACATCATTTGCACACGCTTGCAATTTCAGCAATTTCATATGAACAATGAAAGCACAACCTAAAAATGAGTTACAATGTTGTAGTGCGTAAAGTCAACAAACATTGACAAGTGTGCAAAACAAACAAACGTACAAAGAACATAGACTCAACAAAACTAGAGAAGTGCACAGAGCCAACAAACCTTGACAAGTGCACGGAGCCAACAAACCTTGACAAGTGCACGGAGCCAACAAACTTTGAGAAGTGCGCAAAGCAAACAAACTTGAGAAAAGTGCAGAGCAAGAAAATCTAAGAAAAATGAGGAGTAAACAAAACCTGAGATTGAAGAGTGCAAAGCAAATAAACCTAAGAAAAGTGAGGAGCAAGCAAACCAAAAAAGAGCGCAAAGCCAACAAATCTTGACAAGTGCACAGAGTCA